>JAVIAB010000025.1:27690231-27904230 GCA_032433765.1 Megaustenia siamemsis | reverse complement strand
TATTTCTTCTTCTTGTATCCATCAGCTGCAAAATGTCGTCTGTTATCCATTTCTTTCTTGAAATTGTCCTCACTGGTGGTATGAACTCTTTTGATGTTTGTTGCATGATTCGTTTAGCATTTCCCACTGTTCATCAATGCTTTGTATCTTCTCTATTGCATTGTACCGGTTCTGAATTGTGATTTTATATTTGTCTTGCAGCTTCTTGTCTGATTTTAGTAAATCTAAATTTAACTTGATGTTAACTGAGGCTCGTTTTGTTGTTTTTAATTTTACTCTAAACTTTCCCACAACTGGTACATGGTCACTATTGCTTTCTGCACCTGGTCTAGTTTTCACACACACCAGACTGTTTCTAAATCTATTGCTTACATTATATAATCAATTTGATTACGTGTGATGTCCCCTGGGCTTTTCCATGTCCACCGATGTCTTGGATGTTGCTTAAACCAGGTGTTTCCTATCATCATGTTGTGTGTTCTTCTATCTATTGACCTTTCGAGCCGTAACCGGCCCATAGGGCGTAGACCAAGATACACCTTCTCCTATATGAATTTTTTGTTCTAGCAGTTTTCTTTTAAAGATATTTTATCAAATCTCGCCATCTGTCTCTGTTCTGTGCAAGCAGTTCTATCTCATTGAGGGAGCCGATTCCTGCTGCTCTTGCCTCTCTCATCAATGTTCTTCTCAGTCTCCCTGGGTCTTCCTCTTTTTCTTTTACCTGTTGTTTCCCATATGAGGGCTGCTTTGCTATTCGATTATTATCTCTTCTCATCACATGTCCAACGTATGCCATCGTCTTTTCTTTATTACTGAAGATATTAGTGGTTGATTGGCGATTTCTCTAATTTCCTCGTTTGTTTTGAATTCGTTCCATTCTATACCAAGTATTTTCCTTAGACATTTATTTTCGAATGCGTTCAACTTGTTTCTATATCTCTTGTTGTTTTCCAGCTTTCACACGCATACGTAAGGGTTGATAGTACATTTGATTTGAAATAGCCTAAGTTTTGTGTGTTCTTGCCCAGTCAATAAGTTTTCTCACCTCTTTCATTCCTCTCGCCTAAGCCATAATGACCAAACTTCCTCAACTCTTTCCTTTCCTACTTTTGCGTTAAAATCCCCAAGAACTATGGTGTTTTCATGTGGTTTGATTTATGAAGTTCCTCATTTAACTCGTAAAAATTTATCAATTGTTTCCTCTAGACTGTTGCTGTTGGTGCATAAACTTGTATAAGATTTATGTCTATTGGCTTTCCATCAATTTCACTAAAAGGACTCTGTCAGATATTGGTAAAAGCCTTTCACTGTTCTTGCTCTTTCTGCATCCAAGATGGTACCTACTCCTCTTTGGTGTTCAGTACCTCCAGAATAAATTATTTTATGTTTATCAGAATACATCTCCCTGATCCAGTGTATCTCATTTGCAAAGTCCCAGTAATTGTAAACCCATTCTTTTCATTTCTTGTATGATGTTTTCTAGTTTACCCTTCTGCATGGATGTTCTCACATTCCAAGTACCTATCTTTAGAGTTTGTTTTATCTTTATTTTGCTTACAGTAGCTTGATGACGATCGAGTATCACCTGTAGCACATGATGTCCCCTACCGAACGAGGGTTTTCTACTGGAATCCCCCTTAACGTTGTTGTCGTTATTTCTAATGTTGTGGCGATTCATGATTGTACAAAGAAATTACGACATTATAGTGAAAGAAAGCAAAAATAAAGGACTCAGCCTTAATAGCAAAAAGACAGAAGTAAAGGTAACAACAAAGAAAAAGACATCACCTCAGTGCAGAATGAAGACAAGTGGAACAATATTAAAACAGGTAATGAATTTAAATATTTGGGAACTTTGTTAACCTCAGACGGAAGATGTACAAAAGAGGCGAGATGCAGAATGGCTCAGGCAAAAGCAGCTTTCCAGAAAATGAGGAAGATACATGCAATCCATTTTTGACAATAGAAACAAGAAAAAGAGTTCTTAAATGTTATATAGAGCCAGTCTTAACATATGGATGTGAATCATGGACAATAGGACAACAGACAAGAAAATCACTGGAGTCTGTAGAAATGTGGTTTTACAGAAGAATGTTGAGATACCATGGGCAGCTAAGAAGAGTAATGAAAACGTTCTGAAAGAGGTCAAAGCAAAAAGAGAGCTAATTTCCAATATTAGGAAGAAACAATTATAACTTTTTGGCCATGTAATGAGAAGAGAACAACTGGAATATATTGTAACAACTGGAAAAATTGTGGGACTAAGAGATAGAGGGAAGCAAAGAGAAAATAACAGACAGCTTAATCGAATGGCTTTGCAGAAGGTCAACACAGAAATGATAAAGAACTGTCGAGATCGAAAGTTGTGGAGAGACATGATCACCTACGCCAGTAGGCCAGTACTTGATGATGATATGTGGCATAGTCACTTCCATTCAAGCATAGAAAATTCAGTCCAGGTAATTTTATTAACTGCACCTTGTATGTCTTAAATGATGATGATAGAGATAAAGTTTTGTTTTTTTATCATAGAGATAAGTTTTTTTTTTAATTGAGTTATGAGTTATTTGCGGGTCATCATCATTGCACTCCGAACATGTACCATAGGTGCTCAGATCCCCTCCTCAGCAATTCCCTCAGTGTCCAGCGACTGACGACTCCAGTTCTATGTTGGTTGATAAGTTTTCTTACACGGCCACTAAGTTTCTCATTTCTGCTGTGCCCATCTTAACTCTCCATTTCCATCATCTGAAGAAGTGATGTGGATCTGTGTTTGTCGAAGTCCTGTGCTCCCCACATCTCGGAGGGCATTGATGATGTCCGCCTGATCCATTGGTTGCCCGTCCTCAATGACAGTGCAGCTAGCCAACCTGTCCGCTCTTTCATTTCCTCGTACTCCCGCATGTCCAGGGACATAGACAAAGGTGACCTTACGTATTTTGGATTTCTGCAACGATCTACCCATTGCATGCGTACAGAGCCCACCTCACTTTTTTTATCATGCTCATCGAATCACTCAGTATACATGCGTGGGTGTAGTCTTGTGACTCTAACCATTTGAATGCCTTGGTCACTGCCATCGCCTCCATTGTCATGCTACTCGTGGTCATGACGTATGCACCACTGTCTTCCTTGACTATTCTGCCTGCCAAACGTGCTGTAAATGTCCATGCACTTCTTTGGTGTCGTATTACAGATCGTCTGTATAGATGACTGCATCTTTCTCATCGGTGTTATCGCAGATGAGACCGTTGACCTCAGCATTAACCACGACCGGGTTCTGTTCCCTACTTTTCCTGTTGAGTGTGACAATACACGAGAAAGTCCCCTTGAATGACGTAGGCACCGGTATCCACTCCTCACCAATGCTGATATTGGTAAGCCTACAGACCTGTTTGATGACATCTTCTGCTCGGCCCACCCATGATTTGCTCTTTTAGCCTGGCACCTTCACTGTGTTGAGCACATGGTGCAATGGATGCTCTGTATCTGTACTAATCTTCAGGTATGCTCGTGCTCTCCAGATCTTGATTCTGTCATCCATGGTTGGAAAGTCAAAAGATACCTCATTGCTACACAGGGAGTGTCCCTCGTACATCCCAGGATAATGCGCATGGCTTCATTTTGTATTTTCTCCAGCCTATCAATTTGAGTCGTACTGACAGTAAGAATTGCCAGGGCATACTCGATTGGTGCGAGGACTAATCCCTGGAACAGAAGAGTAAGTACCTCTGCTCGATGTTGGCAGCTGCCATGACCTTCAAGGCTAATCCTTTGCGGGATTTTGTTATCACATGGTCGACGTGGTCCCGAAAACACAGGCTGCGATCAAACTTAACTCCGAGGTATGTCATCAACTTGTCCTGGTCACCTCATCAGCTCCCATTCGTACTACCGGTGTGGTCGTATTAACGATATGATTGTTAACGGAGAACCATGAAACTGATGCTTTATTAGGATTAACCAAGGCACCTGAAACCCCACACCAGGAAGAAATGCGATCGAGTTCGTCTTGCATTGTGGAGGCGATTCCCCATCTGTCTCTTCCCTGTCGATATATCAGAATATCATCAGCAAAAGTCATAGTTCTTCTCCCTCCAGCTGTTGTTCCGTGATCATTATTGTGTACACGTTAAATAGAACTGGTGACAATGGTGAGCCTTGTGGCAGCCCTGGACAAATGGATGTTGGCTCGGAAGACCAACTTCCACATCTGAGTATCACCTTCCTCTGAAACAGTGCCGCGGTGATCCATCTAATGAGGAAGGGGTGCACCGCCAGTTTGAGGAGCATATGCATGAGATATTCAAATGGTACCCTGTTGTATGCATCCTCCAGATCTATAGCAGCAGCACATGTCTCCTCTCGTCTGTGGAAGCCTTCGAAGACGTCATAGGCAAAGACTGCCGCATTGAGCCATGTCTCTTTGTTATATCTATAACCTCGAGTGTGGGTGGGAATATGCGTTTCTGTTCAAGGTGACAGGTGAGGACACGGGCAACTATTTTCTCCAGCAGCTTGCCGCAGTGTTCTGCATTGTGATGATTCTGTAGGCACTGATCTGAGAATGGTCCTTGTTTGGCTTCGGTAGCGGTAGTAAGTAGCTGTGTAGCCACTCCTCCTAATCTGGCCACTCCGAATACTGGCATTAAACTCATTGGCCAGTTTTGTCAAGTCGTTGTCAGCTAAATCGCCTATGTCATCGTACCAACACCATCTGACCAGGAGCAGTGTTGTGACCTTTTAAGTGTCGTGCGAATGGTATCGGTTGTCATTGTGAGATCTTCTTCCAGCCCTACATCCTTACACAATTTTGACAGCGATCCCCGTATCCTCATTCTTACAGCCTCATTTCTTTGGTCCGTCTGCTCAATGTAGTGGGCAAGCAGGGCCTTCCCTTTGCTCTCATCAGATTTGTGCCATATCCGCCTGTGCTCTGAAAGTCTGGTATGCCTCTGTGTCGTGTTGTGCCATTGATGCTCTGATGAAGGCGCCAGAATGTGGCTAGCGATTTTTCTGAGCTCACTTTTTTACAGAAGTCATCCCATTTGGCATCCTTAGCCTGCTTAGCACATAGTTTAAAGTATCATTTTTTGGTCGACCTCTACTTTCAGACGCTTCAAGAGCTCAGGTTGTGTTCTTCCATTCCTTCTGGCTTTCTGCCATGTCTTGACCGTTTGTCTCTTGCTCCGCCAAGCTTCCTCGACTTCTACGTTTCACCAGGGTGGCTGCGTCCATCTCTCCTGCCTCCTACGAGGGCGCTCTGTTTCCTATGTCTGATTTTGCTAAAGACGTCCTGGTCTGTTTTCTCGTAGTTGAATGTGTGGAGCTTTCTTTCTGGCTTCCATTTCTGCTTTTCTCAATTAGGAGGACACATGGATAGTGATCACTTCCGTGGAACCCCAGTGCACTCCACCTGCAAACGGTGCGAAGGTGGAAGACACCAGTGCCAGGTCTATGACACTATCAGAGTCCCCTTGCTCGAGTGGCCATTCTTGTTGCCCTTCCATCATTCAAGCACACTAAATCGGCCGACACCAGTGCGTTTCTAGGTCTTCTCCCTGCTTGTTGGTTATGACGTTACCCACTGGTTTCCTCTAGCATTAAGTCTCCGCAGAAAATGACGTTCTCTTCATCGAACTCGAAGAGATTCTGCCATTGTTGTGTGTTCACCTTCCCATTACAGGCATACACATTAACAATCACGAAATGAACTGGGGTCTGCACCCTAACCGCATGTACCTGCAATTCTGCATTGTTCCACTCAGACATATCAACCTCAGCTACCACCATATTGTTGCGCACAAGGATGGCCTGCCCCAAGGTGTCGCCTATTGTAGAAACAATGAAAGCCAGGAGTACTTACTGTTCTATCACCAAGAAGAGTTTCTTGCAAAACCATTATATCGGCGCCGCACAGTAGCTTATCAAGAATGGGCCGTCATTGATTTATGGACCCACAATTCCAATAAGCAACGCGCACATACTTTAAGCCTAGCCTCTCACACTTCAATCTTTAATGCCACCACACTTGCCCTGTCGTGTTTTCCTTCTTCGATATTGTCATTTGGGCTGCATCTGAATACATACCTTACTCGTCATAGATGATTTTGTCGCTGAACGTCGATGCTGTGGATGGTCCAGACTCATGTGCACTTAGTCAGTCGCACGGTCCAGAACCGTTTCCACGTTATAAGCTGGCCAACCCAGCAAATAGCCTGCAGCACGCGGACACACTGTAAGCCTTTCACAAATTAAATGAATTACGCGTCCTTGATGACATACCGGCGTAAAACAAACCGTCATTTTTGACACGTTCAATAGTGCAATCAACACACAAGGATGAGTTAAGTGATGAAATATGGAAATTGTAATAAAATGCAATGTATCAAAAGAGCAAAGTGATTTACATCAAATAGAAAGCGCGTACAATCACACGATCCCTTAAAATATCAATAAAACAAACAAATAAACAGAAAAGTTCACTGGAAATCAGCACTTATCTGTGAGTCCTCCGAAGAAGCCAGTGAACAGGGCGCCATATTCCCCGGAAGTTTTTTTTATTATTGAGATTAAGTGTTGTTTTTTTATAGAGATTAAGTTTAGTAAAGGTAGAGTATGAGACTTGAATTGGCATCTTAGCACGCAAGTTTTCACCCATATGAGCTTGGCCACCTATCCAGTGTTTGGAGACTTCTGGATAGTGTTATTTCAAGCATCGACTCACGATGTGAGGCGGCATTCCTCACCTTCCCAGAGTACTATACCCTGGTACCCATTTCTGCCAACGGCTGGGTTGACCACAGGGGCTTTTTTGTTCCAGCCACGAGTACAATTCACACTGCTTCCAGCAGTACTCAAACACAGGTTGTCCAAACGTCGGTGAAAGTGGTTTCAATTGTTAACACCACACACACAACATAAATTTCTAACTAAAGTAAATATATTTAGTGTATGAATGATATTTTATGAAAGGTTTTAATTGTTAACACCACACACACAAAATTTAACTAAAGTAAATATTTAGTGTATGAATGATATTTTAGCAGTTAAGGTTTCTAACAAAAAATTCAAAGATTGACAAATCTGAGAGTTTCTCTGCAGTGAAATATTTCATTTTTAACCACAAAAGATTTGTTTATGTTAAGATATAGCTTCTTGGAATCACTTTGAATGTATAAAGAGAAGATGTATCTTTATCTTCCTAGAAGACACAAATGAGTTTCTGCTTCTTCATTTCCTCTTGCACACATTCGAGTGTCAAGGGAGATACAAAATTCTGGTTCTCACCCTGTTAGTGGCTTCAGTGATTGCAAATTAATGTTGTTGTATGTTTCTTTACTGTTGTCTATCCATCTTACCAGGGTCTGTTTCTTGCCTTCTTCCTTCTCCTCTTTTAATATATGCTTTGTATGGTATGGAATGGCTTTTTTCACAAATGAGCAAATCAACTAAAGTATTAATGATAAACAACTGTGTCAAACACATTCAGCTTCAGCAAGGAATTTTTGGATAACAGTCGCCTTCCCTCTTTAACTCCTTCTCACTTGGTCAGAAAGAGTTGTTACTGAAACATATAAACCTAATATATAATATAGTTAATATGTTTCAAGAACAACTGTGGGCAGTGGATTGCCATGCTCTCCATTGGTTGCATATATCTTGATATAGAAGACCTAGTATTGCAGTGCTTCTAGGCAAGACAAGTTCTAACTTCTCCAGTAAATGCTGGAAATTCAAGAAACCATTTCAACCCTCCACATACCATCTTGGGTCCAAGAGCTTGCACTTGTATCAACCCATGGCAATAAAAAAAGAAACAGGAGGCCCTATGTGCACTCTAGGCATGTTAAAGAACCCTTCGCTATTAAAAACACTGAAAACAGCAGGCTAAAAAGTCACTGCTTGGGCAAAATTTTAAGGAATTAAAAAAATATACCCATGCTGGAGACTTGACATAAATTAGCAATACAACGCATCCACGCCTACTTAGTCCATGTCCATTAAAAGGTGAGAGAATCATAGGAGGAGTAGGTATGTTTACAGCACTCCGAAAAATGACAAATAATCAACAACAGAAAAAAATAAAGAAACAATATATGGTCTGAAGCAGGATCGAACCCGTATTCCATGTTACAGTGCCTTGCCACGAAAAGCCAAAAGCTAGGGAACACTGCCAACTCAGCTAACTTTTTTAGCAAGGTGCTGTGCCATGGAGTACGGGTTCGATCTGCTTTGGACCATCTATTCTTCTTTGTTTTTTTCTGTTGTTGATTATTTGTCATTTTTTCCGAGTGCTGTAAACATACCTCCTCCTCCAATGATTCGCTGAATTTATCCTCGGAAGTTTCCCTACATAATAATATCCACTTATAATTATTTGTCTCCACTTGAAAAGTGAATGCTAAAGAAAAGAGGTAAATACAGATTACTGCAGAAAATCATCACTGAATAAACTAAATCTGTAATTACACAATCATGTGCAGATGAAGATATAACATTTGTTATGAACACATACCGATACCAGTTGTCCTTTCACAGGATATACCAGATCATCATTGACTAGTTCTCTAGCCCGCAGTCCAGAGCAGTTGATGACAAGATCAAAATCTACACAAGCTGAAGTATCAAATATCACATAAGTATGTTGTGAAGAAAGTAAAATTTTTATATTTTGTTTCAACAATAGCAAATGATGTGTCTGCGTAATGTAAAGGAAGAAACTAATACATCTGAGCACAGTAACATATGTACTAATTGCTACATTGCAGTAAATTGTGGTTGAAAATAACTGCTACATTTATGTGCTGCAGCTGAAATAGCAAATAATACAAATATTTATATAGCTAATCTAACAAGTAATTGTGTGATGCTGTAATAGTAACCATGTGATTCAAGTAACTATAGTTGATATGTCTGTGTTATACAGCTAAACTAGGTGAATAGAATATTACATCTGTGTGATATTACTAACAAATATTACATCTGTGTGATATTACTAACAAATATTAATCTGTGTAATATTACTAACAAATATTACATCTGTGTGATATTACTAACAAATATTACATCTGTGTGATATTACTAACAAATATTACATCTGTGTGATATTACTAACAAATATTACATCTGTGTGATATTACTAACAAATATTACATCTGTGTGATATTACTAACAAATATTACATCTGTGTGATATTACTAACAAATATTACATCTGTGTGATATTACTAACAAATATTACATCTGTGTGATATACTAACAATATTACATCTGTGTGATATTACTAACAAATATTACATCTGTGTGATATTACTAACTAACATATTACATCTGTGTGATATTACTAACCAAATATTACATCTGTGTGATATTACTAACAATATTACATCTGTGTGATATTACTAACAAATATTACATCTGTGTGATATTACTAACAAATATTACATCTGTGTGATATTACTAACAAATTACATTGTGTGATATTACTAACAATATTACATCTGTGTGATATTACTAACAAATATTACATCTGTGTGATATTACTAACAAATATTACATCTGTGTGATACTAACAAATATTACATCTGTGTGATATTACTAACAATATTACATCTGTGTGATATTACTAACTAACAAATATTACATCTGTGTGATATTACTAACAAATATTACATCTGTGTGATATTACTAACAAATATTACATCTGTGTGATATTACTAACAAATATTACATCTGTGTGATATTACTAACAAATATTACATCTGTGTGATATTACTAACAAATATTACATCTGTGTGATATTACTAACAAATATTACATCTGTGTGATATTACTAACAAATATTACATCTGTGTGATATTACTAACTAACAAACATTACATTTGTGTGATATTACTAACAAATATTACATCTGTGTGATATTACTAACAAATATTACATCTGTGTGATATTACTAACAAATATTACATCTGTGTGATATTACTAACAAATATTACATCTGTGTGATATTACTAACAAATATTACATCTGTGTGATATTACTAACAAATATTACATTTGTGTGATATTACTAACTAACAAACATTACATTTGTGTGATATTACTCAGAAATATTACATCTATTGTATTTCTAACACAGGTAATGAGACCACTCATTTCATTCCTTTGTTTGTTTAGTCTATGTGTGCCAATGTGGCTGTTAAGCCCCAAAGTAGTGCTTTTCTGTGCCAAACCATCTCATGTTACAACATTAATATTGAAGGCTTTCAATGAGGTCTAATTTTATCTTTAAAGTGCTAATTTGATCCACCTTGCCTGCATTTATCTTTTCACAGCACGCTATAAGTAATATTTTTGGTAGTTTAGTTTAGCATGTGGGATAGATGACTACCTACTGGGTCGTGCATGCTTTAGAATAGTGGCAGTGCTGGAGATATCAATTCTGTCTAAAATGGCGGTTTGTGAAATCTTATCAACCATTTGACATTCACCAACTTCTTAAGGCATACTGTGTGGCTAAGTGATTTAACTTCTTTGCATTGGTGTCTATACACAGCCAAGATTTTATATGTTATATGTACAGTAACTGAAATAACAAAAATTCTTCTTCATCCCTTAACTCCAGGTATCACTGAGGCACCACTGACAGCCTTCATCAACCTTCTCCATTTCTCTCCTATTATTTCTATATGTTATATTACTATATATTATTAAACAGCGGCATATATTTTAGAGCAATGATCTCTGCAAAATGTGCACTTTGGCATGCAAGGTTTCTGTTTTGAGATTGTGGTTCTGCCCTATGTGCCGTCTTTGGCTCGAAAGGACAATAGATAGATTATATTACTTCTCTAACCATATCTTCAGTCATTTTTTAGGACTCTGCAAAGTTGAAACCTTTTTATTCTTTGATGTTATCTTCTAATCTCTTTCTCTTTCTACTTCTCCTTCTCACTCCTTTTACATTTCCTTGCAGAATGGTTTTTGTTAGGTTGAGGCGATCAAGATGCATGAATAAACCATTTTATTTTGCATTTTTTCACAATAGGCAAACAATCATCATGTACTCTGACTGCTTGTTGTATCCATTTGCACATTTTTTCTTTTATGATATGATCTAAGCAAGAGATGCCCAAAATCTTATGATAACATTTCATCTCCATAACTTGTATTTGCTTCGATATAATTGTTGTAAGGTTCATGTTTGACAAGCGTATAGAAAACTTATATAATAGGGCCTGATTTTAGAACCAAGAGTGATGTTCTCATCTTTCCAAAAATATTTAAGCCATGCATATGATGCTGCAGCTTGCACTATTGTAGCCAATATTTAAGTTTTTGAGCCTTCGTCGCTGATAATTTATAGATTGTCAAATATTACTTTGCTATAAACAGTCAGCTTAGGTACAGAATATAATGACACATGAAAGTACAACAGCATTAACAACACTACATCCATAACATAAAAATGCAGTAGGCCTACTATATTTTTGTTGTTGCTCCACAAATTGTTAACATTTGTTTGCTAGATGCATAGGGCAACATAAATTGTTTCCTTTGGCCCAGTAGAAATATTCAACTCAAGTCAAATCATTTGATGGCTTGGAGACATAATGAACATGGGTTTAAATGTAGTAGTAACTCCCCAACCATGTGGTTGGTTACATCAAATTAACACCCCCCCCCCCCCCCCCACCGACAAACTTTTTGAAAATTGAGCTATTAGAATGTTTGGTTTTGACTTGCCATCTGAGGTTAAATCTTTGGACACGATTAGGTCTTGGCATTCAAGACTTAGAGACATTCATAAAGGGTTGCTAGAGAGAGATGATTAAATTGACTATTCAGAAATATTTATTTCAAGAGAAGATGTTTAGATATAGGTAGATATTTTGGGTCTCTAAAAAGATTAGTGCTTGTTAGGGAAATGAAGGCAGTGACATACAGATTGATACAGAAGTCATATTATCATGTATGTGATTTTATGCTAAGTGAAAGAAGTTATGTGGAATTAATTACAGAACCTGGAAGTGTCATTTAACATTGGAGTAGCCTAGGCACGTTTACAAAATTTCTACTAATGATACAGTTTGAAAGATGTTTAGATGGCTATAAGCAACTTCATGTGTAGACTGACTTTTATATGCACTCATGATATGTATCCAGATAAGCTGTGAAGTGTAACTAAAGAACATTGTGAATAAACTTTAGAACAAGATTTAGATGGTATCTTGAGTCATCATATGAAGTTACAAACACGTGTTATTCAAAATATTTGAAGTTACAGTTTCTGTGTTGTAAATTAATCATGTTGTGCTGGTCACCAGCACAATAGTGAATTGTTGCTCTTGACTAGGATTGTCTGGACTTACATATTCTCTATCTGTTGTGTACAACTATTACATTGTGTGTGTACAACTATTACATTGTGTGTGTACAACTATTACATTGTGTGTGTACAACTATTACATTGTGTGTGTACAACTATTACATTGTGTGTGTACAACTATTACATTGTGTGTGTACAACTATTACATTGTGTGGTTGACACTGGCACACAAACGCAGCCTGAAACTCTCCAGCTCAAAAATGAATAGGTACCAGATTCACTGAATTGAGAAAAGTAATGACAGCCAGCAGGAAAGGGGAAGAGCTTCGGCAACCCTCCCGACTCAAATGCTTTGACCCACACAGCGGATATTATATAATAGATAATATAAAGATATTATATAAAATACTTCATATGCTATGGAATGAATTCAAGACTAGTGTAGAAATAAGAGAAATGACAAACCATCCATTATAATCTATAATCAAGAGAAGGAAGTGGTCAAATGTTGATCATATGATAAGAGACAAGTGAATCTCAAAGCAGAGCCTCAAATGGGAACCAGAATGTAAAACACAAAAAAAAGCCAATCTATAGAAACATTAAAAAGAACACTGAGGCAGAATAAACAAGAACAAACATCAGAGCTCCATTGTCATAATTGATCAGCTTGCCAAGAACAATGACATATGGTAAAATACAATGTAGGTCTTGTTCAAGGTCTGAAACTTGACAGCAAGATCATCAGACATGAAGAGTCTAGAATTTCTGTGTCGTGTGCCTTCTTCAGCTCACAAGGATAAAAGGTAGGTAGGCAGAAAGGTAAACACAGACAGACAGCAGGTAGGTGGGTAGGTAGGAGATATTACATATTTTACAAGACATTACACATAAATCATTAAATTTATATGCACCATATATTACACATAAACTAACAAGAATATTATAAACCAGTTTTTATTCTTGTAATTGAGGTCATGGTTTTTGTTTTTGTAATTAAAATGCTGTCATAAATACAAGAGAAATTCATAAGAAACTTTCAATCCAAGTAAATGCTCAAAATGGCACACACATTACAACCAATCAGACAGCGTCAAATGCCTGGCTTGTAATGTGACTTATTTCTGCTAAAGTGAAAAGATGTCAGATGGGACTCCATTTCTATGAAACCAGTAAACTTCCAGTAGATGAAGTTTGCAAGTCTTGGAAGCCAAATTGAAATTGAAGAATGAAAAGTTTGATTGCAAATCATCTACTACAGTGATCCTAAAGATTGTAAAGTATAAGGAAAACAGCAACGATAGAAATACTTTTATGATTCTCCATTTTTTTCTTTCTCATGTTCACCTAATAACTAGTAAAGGAATAAACAGTCTTTTCTGTCACTTGCCCTCATAAGAGCACTTAGTGGGCATAGATGCTTGTGTTGTGGATTGCAGCAGTGGTGTGATATTTGCACCTTTCATCCCAATGCATCCAACTTTTTTATGTTTTTTAGTACCAAACTCCTTTCCCTCTTGATCCCTGCTCACTTGGCTAGAGCAGTTAGCCTTATAAAAGGACACAGTGAAAAGATGGAGTACAATATCTAGATAGTTCTAGATTCACTGATCCTGATGCAAGCGGTTAGGTATGAGTCACTAGCTACTTTCAGCTCTGGTGCTAACAGGTGCCCTACAGGATTTAGATGAGTTAGGTGAAAATGTGTAGATGCCACACTTCAACTATAGCCCAACATGCTTAGACTCAATTTTTAAAAAAGATAGAGTGAGAAAGGCTCCCTTCTTGTTCTTTGCAGTTATCATTATCTTCTAATTAAAAAAAAAAGAATTGCTCTACTTAAAACAATAATTGACCTGATCACCTTTTCTACTGTTCTCCTAGATATTCTTTGTTATTTTTATTCCTTTTACTTGTACATCCAGCCATGAACATGTTTATTTATTTTGCTTGACTCTAACTAAGAGCTTGCGTCAACTATTCTTGAAATTACACATAATTTGTATGGTTGATAGATTATTTTTTCTGATTAAAAATAAATACTTTACAAAAATTATTGTCAGCTTACATCTTCCAGTTTTTGTATTGTCCGATGTTCTGTTGTGCCTCCATTTTCTTTAAATCTTGAAAAGACAAAGAAGATAATATGTTAAAAACTTATAACAAATGACACTACCAAATTTATTGTGTATCTTCTGTACCTATTATTTATTTTCGTGTACAGGGGTTTCGAACAATGAAACATTCATGAACACTTCTTGTGCACAGTTCATAGCTAATTTGAATCAGGGATCTAAAAAGAAACAAAGAAAGAACCCTAAAATTGCTCTAGTGTTGGTGCATAGAGAATATGATGTTAGTTCCAATATTTTCTTAGCCATTGGAACATTTTGATTAATGTGATCAACAATGCAGTAGACAATCTTTCTTTTCCTCAAAAAATCTTTGGTACACATTTAAGTCTAGGTGATCCTAGAAGTAGATTGTAGCTACCAATGAGAAACTATGAAAAACATAACAAGACACTGTTTAGTCAAATTTGAGAAAAAGATTACAGCTATTACAAATATTTCAATAATTAGGAAAAAGGGCAAGTTATTTAGTCCCTTTTGGGCCAAATTTGACATAATAGGCAGAAATTTAAAAAAAAACTCTCTATGACCAATGATTTACTGCTGTTATCCTTTTAATATTCTAAAACTTTGCACAGAGCTCCCAGCATATCTCGTCACTAGTGCCTTTTCTGGATGAACATCTCAATATTAAAAAGAGAATCAGCCTACGGATGTTGTTTTTCTCATCTGTGTTTTCCTATTTTGGCTTCTTCTGATTTTGGCTCCTGTTTAACTCTTTGATGGCTTATTTTGCAATTCTCTTATTATCTTTACTGAAAAGGACAATAGACAAGTACTTACATTTTTTTTTCGTTCGCTAGCTTTTACCTCTTACAAAGTCCCTAGAGACTAGGAACTGAATTTTGCGTGTTAATCCATTTTTCCCTGGTAGCCATGTGCACAGGGGTCCCTCGCCGCACAGGCAGATAACTCCGACTTCGGAGGTACTCATATTTTTCCGTCGATGAGTAATTGACGTTTCAAGCCGGACCTCGCTGCTGAGAACAGGGGTGGTTGCCGCAGAGAGAAAATCATAAATAAAAATCCGGTGTAGCCAGGATTTAAACCCACAACCTCTCTGTCTCGAGGCCGGCATCTTGGCTCAAGACCAACCAGTCCCCCAGTACTTACATTTAAAAACAAATGAGGAAAGCAAATCAAAAGTTTAAGAATGTTATCTAAAGTTTGCCAAACACCAAGTAAATGAAGAGAGCTTCTTGCTGTTATGAACATGATATCACACTGAGAAACCTTTTGACGTACCAAAGAAGAATGAGTATCCCGAGGAAGATCAAAATAAGAGGGGCTCGAAGAGAGTGGATGGAGTCTCTGAAGAGGTCAATAATTAAAAAAAAAAAGTCTGCTTTATTTTTATGCCAGGGCCACTTAGATGTAAAAATTAAAAATTTTCAACTCCAATGTTAAGTCAGTCCTATTATATGTCTGTGAAACATGGAGAACAACAAATTGACAATCACGAAGATACAGACTTTCATTAATGGATGCTTACACAGAATAAGAGGATGGAAATGGCAGGACAAATTCACTAACATAGAATTATGGAAATGTACCACTCAAATACCAGTGGATAAAGAGATACAGCGAAGACGATGGCGCTGGATAGGACACACACTGTGGAAGCCAACTGAGAGTATTACACAACAGGCCCTTTTTTTGGAATCCCCAGGGGAAAAGACAAAGAGGAAGACCAAGGAATTCTTGGAGAAAACAGATAGAAGCAGAGATGAAGAAGATGGGGAAGACATGGAACGATCTTAAAGAATGGCATGAAAGAGAACGACTTGGAAAGTGTTTGTTGAAGACCTATGCTCCACAGGGAGCTGAAAGGTAGAAAAAGAAGAAGACTTAGATGTATCAACCAAAAATGTGCCATGGTCGAGGAAAAAAATCACTATGGTCCACCACAACACCAATTCTCTAAACAGGAAGGCATGGAGGAAATCTTTACTTTGACTTTACTCTGGTGTAATAGGGAATAATAGCTGTCATTGTAAAAGTATTGTTATGGAAACAGAGCCATAGATTTTAGAAGTGGTGATCTCTGCAATATGTGCCATTTTAACATGCAAGGTTTCTGCTTTTGAGATTATGGTTCTGCCCTATGTGCCGTCTTCGGCTCGAAAGGACAATAGATAGATAGAATAGGGAATATCATCTATAATGAAGTTAAGAAGAAAGACACATGTTGGCCACATGAGATAAGATGACAAGAGAATTTTAAAACAAGTCATCCTTAAATGGGTACCAGAGGGTATGAGAAAAAGATACCAACCTAGACAAACACGAAAAAGAATATTGAGGCAAAAATCAACAACAAGCAATGGATCGAGCAACCAATGGATCGGGCGGACATCATCAATGCCCTCCAAGATGTGGGAAGAGCACATGACTTCGACAAACACAGATCCACGTCACTTCTTCTGATGATAGAAATGAGAGTTAAGATGGGCACAGCCAGAAATGAGAAACTTAGTGGCCATGTAAGAAGACTTATCAACCAACATAGAACTAGAGTCATCAGTCGCTGGACACTGAGGGAATTGCTGAGGAGGGGATCTGAGCACCTATGACATGTTCAGAGTGCAATGATGATGACCCGCAAATAACTTGATAACTCAACAACAGCAGGCATCAGCTTCCCTGGCAAGGTTGAGAGGCTCACCCAGAACAGGGACATGTGGCAAGACACAATGTGAGTCCTGTGCAAAGTCTGACACTAACTAGCAAAGATCATTGACATAGATGATCTAGAATCTCTACCCTAAGTACCATCTTCGGCTGGAAAAGGCAATAGAATTGAATAGAAGAGGGACTGAATGAGCAGACAGACTTATTGGACTGGTTGTAGTGGAGAATTGACAAACAACAGACCAGGTTGACATTCTATATACTCTCAGGGAGCTAGGATAAGTAAGTGATATAGGCAATCAATGTCAATATAAAAACCTTTATTAAATTGCAGGGACAGAAACACCAACAGCAACAGAGCTGAAAGCTGTCAGCGATTCATAATTAAGCACCAAAACTATATAGACACTACTCCACCTCCTTATGGTGCCCCTTGTAACAGATTAATCAATGTAGTCTGACCAAGTAAGTTTGGGTTAAGAGGGACGGCAACCCTGTACTCAAAGATGCCATGCTGAAGTCAGATGTGTTGGTCAAAAGGTGCAAATATCACAGTTCTACTCCAAATAACAACACAACACATTTACACACATATAACAAAGGCAGGTGGCGAAGAGGTGTAAATATTTCTTTAGTATATTTAAAATTATTAGACTGCAAGAACATCACATAAAAATGGGTGATGATAACACGAGCACTATACACAATAGGAAGTCAAAGAAGATTGGTAAATAAACAAAGAACTTGAGTCATCAGTTGTTAGATGCTGAGGGACATAATGAGAGGGAGATCTCACAACTTATGGAGTTGTCCAATGTGCAGTGAGGATGATCTGTTAACTTACTAACTAAAAGATGAATTGACAATATATAATATATTATTAGCCAACTAAATAATGCTTGGGTATACTTGCTTCCTCATCAGCCATATAATGTACTTGTGTGTCTGGGTGATCACGGTAGTAAATGTGTATCCATACCTAAGAATATTAAATAGCACAAGCAAACATGAATGATTATTAACCATAATATTATAAAGCTACATTAGTTACACAACAAAATTTGTTGCAATTAACTGTAAGTTATTATACATCAATAAACAATCATTGACACCATTATTATACAGACCTTAATCAACACAAAGAAGCAACAACAAAAACTGTAAATACACAACCATTGGACGTCATGGGACGCACCAAAATGGCAGCTTATTTATTCGAGCTATGGACCAAGCAATGTTTACATTGAAGAACACGATAAATGTTATTGCTGCGAGTTGGCAGATTTTTGAAAATGTTTTCAAGGGTTTGAACATAAATGTTTGTTCACAGTTCGTTAACCTTCGCTGTAGATAAAGTCGTTAATTGGATGGCTTCGTTTCAAACATTTTTGATGTTGTCGTTGGTAGCTAAGGCTAAGGACCTAACTTGTGCAAACGGATGGCATTGGCAAGGATCATTTTGAATCTATGAAGTGGGCTCATTGTGTGTTTAACTCAAACGCATATGTGCTTTTTAACCAAAGACCTTTTTTGGGGGACTCAATGCAGATATCCCCGATGGAAGAATAAATTGTACTATTAGTCCCATAAATGATTCGCTTCCAGAGGTTTATGATGTAAACAAAGCAGTTTTGTCATTGCAAGTGAATAATGTCCACACCTATAATTGGTCAGGATTGTGTAGCAGCAGCAGCTTTATAGCGAACACAGAAAACATCACAGGATTGTGCTGTTCTGAAACAGCTATGCCATGCTACCCTAGAATTGCCTTTAATGGGATTACTGTGACCACAAACCACTCTCCATGTGTGTGCCACATATTTACACCCCAGAAAGAAATACTGAATATAACAACACCATGTGCCGTCTGTGATATTAATGACCACAGACCAGGAGCCTCCAGTATGATTGATACAACTGTTGCACCAAGCACTTCATCAGCAGAGCCATATCTATGGAATGTTAATCTGACATTGTTCTTGAATGATGTCCAAGTTAATGAGACATCAGAATCGCGTGGCAGCAGCTACAAGAAGGGAGCGGAGAACATCAAGTTCTGCTGCTATAAAGGAGACTTGCCTTGCTATCCCAGAATTGCCTTAAATGGAATCACTGTAGTTGAAAACTTCTCCTCTTGTGTAAACTACACATTCACATCTAATAGTGAATCAGTGAAGGTCACAAAATCATATTCTCTCTGTGGTTTTACTAACTACAGGTCATGTGGCTTCTGTTGGATTGGAAATGACAAATTACCACCACTGTGTGTCTATATGTTTGGAATTGGAGTCATCAATGACGGCCTAACATCATCAAGTGCTATGACGATCATCATTTTCGGGAGGACGTGAACTCCCATGGTATATGGTGGATAGGCGGCAGGAACCATTGAAGGCTATGTCTGAAAAGTGTTCCTTCTTGCAGTTTCCTCATATTCCAAGTCCGGCTTGTTGCAGGAGCTACTGAGTTAAGTGCTCTGTGCACACCGTGAGCTGTGTGTCTCATCCGTTTTGATCCTGCTTTGATATCCCGCTTGTTTACGATGAATGATGATATCATATGACAGGGAACAGTTGGCTGTGTTCACTTTCTGCGTGGTTTCGCCTTATGTCTTTTGGCGTGTGCTGAGACTGCTACGATGGGGACTACAGTTACCTTTCTTTGTTTGGGAGATGAGTTGGTAATTCGGATGATTCCACTGGCACGGGCGGTTGAGCAATTATGGATTTTAATTCGTTTGCTGTGATGCCGAGGCCTTCCATAACCAATAACCACACAACCAATAAGATAAAACTCAATAGAGAACTCCTACAAATGGTGGATAAGTCTATGCCTACCAACCTTGCCTCTTCTGTTAGAGTTTTTTCAGTGTTTCTCAAAGTCGTTCTCTTTTCCTCTGACCTGATGTTTCCTATCTGGGAGCCTGCTTAGTACTCTTAGTACATTTTTTCTAAATTCATGCCCAATATATTTCCATTTTATTTTTGGGTTAATAAATCATAAATGACATAAATCATAATATATCATAATATTAAAATACAAGTTTCCACAACAGAAATGGTTTTTTTACCTAGGGTTGCCCCTAAGCAAGTCTCAGTGTAAAGGTTGCCAGATCTATGCCCAATGATCCATGCATGACAAAAGTAAACACGACTTCCATCTAGGAGCGCAAACCGGAAAGCTCTGAAGATTGTTAAACATTGAGTTATTTGAGGATCATCATCATTGCACTCTGAACATGTCCATAGGTCATCCCCTCCTCAGCAAGTCTTGCAGTGTCCAGTGACTGATGACTCCAGTTCTGTGTTGGTTGATCAGTCTTATCACACGCCCACTAAGTTTCTCATTTCTAGCTGAGCCCATCTTAACTCCCATCTCTTTCATCTGAAGGAGTAAAGAAGACTCATGGTTGTCAAAGTCCTGTGCCCTTCCCACATCTCGGAAGGCATTGATGATGTCTGCCCGAGAAAGAGACATGGTGCTCATCCTATGGAGTGTCACCAGGCTTTGAGAGTGCTGGGCCCCTGCCTCAAGATGAACAGAGAAGGATCTTGTGGGCATCACTGGAATAAGCTGTATGGAGATGTCACCAGCCTTGAGCTAACAAACGTCTTATTCAAACTCATTAATGTTGATCTCTAAAGGTGTATGCGGCAACCAAATCTTTTAAACACCTTGTCTTTGGACATTTCACCAGGTTAGTCAGACAATGTACATTAGCATTCAGATCTGCTCCCTGATGGCAAAATCAGATATCAGAGCAGTTCAAAGACTGCAGCACTAATAATTTCCCCAAGTGTAATTTCAAAAAGCCAAAGAGGTGATTAATCATTTTGAAAAATGGTGAGAGCTGGTTAATCATCATGAAAGATGGTGAGAGCTGATTAATCATTGCAAAAGACTTAGAATTCTTTTAAAATTTGACCTGGGCAGCTACAGATAGATTAGTCTACATTTTTTTTATTTTCAACTGCCAAGAGTTCTTTCAAGTTCTCAACACAGGACCAATTTCTTATAACTGAACATTTTTTTATAATTAATATAAAATCATCATATATTGTTTTTCATCCTCAAATGCATAACAAAAATAAAAAGCAATATTCAGTTCCAGAGACCATAGGAAGACTGTTCTAATAATGCACAAATGTGAAAAGAAGGAACTGTATTCAATAGAAATAAGACTCAATTTGCAGCTTGTATGAGATGAGGTACCAATAAGGAAAAGAAAGGTAGCAAAAAGACTGCAACCAATATAGAGGTATATCTCTTCTCAGCCATGTAGGAAAGCCACACGCCAAGATCGTGGGAAAAAAGGCTGAGACCAATAATAGAACTACAGTTAAGTGATCTCAAATGGGGTTCCGAAAAAATAGAGGATGTACCGACGCACTATTCACATTAAAACAGCATGCAGAAAAAACGACAGAACACAATCAAAACTTATACATAGCTTTCATTGACCAGGAAAAAGCATTCGACCGAGAAACAGAACAAATGTGGGAGATAATAACAACATACGGAGTAAGCCAACATCTAACCAACCTTATTAAAGTCTCTACATCAACAGCAGCTGCACAGTCAGAACAGCAGCAGGCTACATGGACCACTTCAAAGTTAGATCAGGTGTAAGACAGGGGTGCGTACTATCCCCCCTACTGTTTATTACATACATGGACTATATAAGCAAGCTAGCCAACCCATGATGATAACAGAGGAGATCAACGAGCTTCTATTTGCAGACGATCAGGCACTAATACATGAAACAATAGAAGACCTACAAGAACACTTAAATACACTCAACAACACAGGCACGAAATACAACATGAAAATCAACATTATTAAAACAGAAGTCATGAATGTCGCCAAAAATAAACATAACATCAACATAAATATAGATGCCAGACAACTAAAACAAGTAGAGGAATTCAAATACCTAAGAAGTCTAGTGACAAATGACAATTCACAAACAGTAGAAATAGACTCAAGATGCATCAAAGCTTGTCAAATTATTGGACAGCTAGCACCAATATTGTCCAACAAGGAAATAACACTAGAGGCAAAATGGGCACTGTACAATACAATCTTCATCCCAATGTTGTGCTACCAATGCCAGACCTGGACCCTAGATACAAGAACAATAAGAAAAATAACCTCTACTGAGATGAAATGTGTTAGACGAATAACAGGAAGCAGTCTGAGAGGTAAGCTCAGAAATGAAGAACTGAGAAAAAGCTAAGAATAGCCCCCACCATAGAATATATAAGGAAACAACAGATAAAATGGATTGACCGCATGACAAGGCAGAGTAATAAAAATAAAACACAACGAGCCCTCATAAAACGTTGCGAGAATACCAGACCCAAGGGTCAACCATGAAAAAGATGGATCGATGGAATATTAGAAGCACTAGGAAACATAACAGCAGCAGAGGTGAACAGAAGAGCAAAAGACTGCAAATTATATTTCCCCTTGACACTGAAAGGCAAATGAAGTAAAGAAGAAGAGGTAAGGGTAAATAAAGGGTTCCTTCCATACCCTAAGGTGTAAAGGAAATACGGTGTAGGGCCCATATTTTTCAATGACTAACAAAATATTTTTGGGGTGATGTGGTCTTTATCACATCAGGCCACATACTATCTCAGAAAAAAATTCTCCAGTACCCATTTTCTGAGTCTGGGTTAGTCAATAAACAAATAAAACTAGTTAAAGTTAGGACATTCAACTACTTCTTATTTTCTTCCTCATTTACCTTTCAATTTCATCTGAAAACAAATATGATAAATTGTATCTACTAGCCACAAAAGCATATATAACAAAATGTTAACATTTAAAAATAAAATTATCTGTAGCTCTCAGTGGACTTATGTTTAAGAGGACAAGTCAAAGACTAATAAGAGAGCATTCAGACAGATGAAACTACAATGTATCATTGTTAAAAGCATACTAATGGTTGAAATCTTTCACGAGTACATGGCACACAAGGGGCCCATATGAAAGACAAACTGATGATTAGATTACTGAAAAAAATATGGACTAGATATGAATATCAAAAAGACTAAAACTATGATCATAAGGAAAGAAAATTCTCAAGACCTACAATTAAATATCAGAGTTGATGGAATACATCTGGAGACAGTTCAGAGCTACAACTATTTAGCACACACTATAACCAGTGATGGAAAATGTACAACTGAAATAAACAAAAGAATAGGTATGGCAAAAAGTAATTTTAATGCCATGAAAAATATACTAACATCAAAACAAATAACACCAGAGCTAAAACTAAGAATAGCAAAATGTTACATCTTCTCAATATTCTTGTATGATGCAGAAACATGGACAAGAAAACAGAACAGAGAATTGAAGCCTTTGAAATGTGGATGTATAGAAGAATAGGTAGAATTGGATAGAAAGAAAAGAAAACAAATGATGAAGTATTAAAACAACTAAAATGAAAAGAGAACTACTAAACACAATTAGAACAAGACAAATTAAATTTTTGGGGCATGTTAAAAGACACAACAGCCTACTAAAAGTAATATTGGAAGGGAAAATAAAAGGTAAAAGAGGCAGAGGCAGACCAAGACTAACATGGACAAGTAACATCAAAAGATGGACAAGTCAACCTATGACAATCTGCACCATCAAAGCAAGAGACAGAGTGGAATGGCGTTCCATGGTAGTCAACCTTCGATACGGAGACGGCACTCAATGATGATGATGAAGACTACTGAACTAGAGTGGTTCTGGGGGCAAAGTTTAAAAAGTTCTACAATCAGGCATCAAGAAGGTGGAGAAGTGACAGAGAAGCACATTGCCTTGATAGAAGATATGTAAAAGACTGAAGTCCACACACATTTTTTTAGGTATCTGCTTTGACTACTCCATAATAAAATGCAAAACTTTTGCCAAACTCAGGATGCTTCTTGATACACAAATGCTGAAAGCTTCTCGCCAGTTTCTTTTTTCCATGACACCCTGTGCTCACCATGTACTTATGGGGAAACTTCAACCAAAATTTGAATAATTTCAGTGATTACATACATATGCGCTCCTGATGGTTTAATAATTCTTAGTAAAGTGCGACTTCTGTGACCAACTCTCATATGTTAATGTAATATGTACAACTCATTACTGTCTTTAGTAAATCTGTAGGCATGATACTGTATGAAAACCTCTCATTAATAATCTTTTATATTACAGAGGTAGACTTCTTGTAAAACTATCTGATCTTCTTATAATATCTTTCTGATATATACATACTTGTAGTTTATGTTCATTTTCTTCAGGTTTTCAGATGAAACTTGGTGAAAATCAGATGCCAGTTGGCCATGAGAGAGTACTGCTGGTCCTAGAATATGAAATACATTATCACACAACTGTTAAACCTATTTGTATTTTATTCTTTCTTTTTTATCATTCATTCTATGCAAGATTTTTGTTGTATTGTGTTTACATGGACATTGCAGTAACTGTTCCTATGCAAAATACTCATGACTTTACAAAAAATGGCAAGCTTGTAGATCTATGTTTATCACTAACAGATCAGACTTTATGCTTGTAGAGCTAGGTTTATTACATACACATAACACTTTACAGTATGTTTGTAGGACTAGGTTTGTCACAATACACTTTGACTTCATAATATGTTTTCAGAACTGTGTCTGCTACCTCTCTTTGATTCATACCCCTTTGGCCAGGCTGAGTAGCTTTTCAGGGACACTTTACAATGACATGCAGTTGAGTCAGATGATGTTTATGCCAGTTGTCAGTTATGAGTTACTTACTTCATGAAATAATGATACATGTGTCTATAACACACTCACAAATGAACATATTGAATACAATGTTTATTTTAAAAATACTTCTCTTAATTACTCATAAGCTATCTGACAAATTTGGGAGACATGATAGCTCAGAGGTTAGTCAACTGGACTACTAAAGACAAAAGGATGGGTTTGATCCTGATCAATGGGTTACAAGTTCACCAAGCCTTAAATAGGTACCAGGCTTCTTTCTGGGAAAGAAAAGTGGTACAAATATAATACCTACCACAGTACCCAAAAAATTGTATAAGGTTTATAAAAAAGTATATAAAAATAGGCACTAACATCATATTTCCAAAATGCCATGTTGTGTGACAGGAGCTCTTTTCTTTCAGACAAATTCCTAAAGTTTTTTGCTAATTAAAAATATGATTTCATAAATGGTGCTCATTGTAATGGACACATGAAATTGCATTCATAAAAAAGATTATTATTTGAAATATTTCCCAGCTTAAAAAAAACAACACAATTTATTTGAACAACCCCAGGCTGTGTTAAAATAATGTTTCTTTTTTCCTTTGCATAAAACTTGCTTCTACTCTTGTGACTTAATTTTGCTTCTGAGATAGAACTTTCGATATGTCCTAGAGATAAATGTATGAGAGAAAGCCATACAGCCTATCAATATTTAATTTAAAAAGCTGCTAAGTTCTAAATAAGTGTTGAGACTTTAAAAGTAAATCTGCTTCTCATAACTTCTGCCACTGGCACCCTGATTTGTCTCTTTGTTGATGTTACTTCCAAGAATGTTAAACTGTAAATATTTCAAATAAAAAAACTTTATCCTGCTCAGGAATCATTCTTACTACATACATTTTTTTTTTAAATCATTTTATTCATATTCCTATGTAATGCTGTTTCCTAAAGAAGGAATTTCCTAATATCTTTTTCTTACTTATATCAACTATCATGAATATTACTAACAACTTTTTACTTTATTGAATAAAATTATATTCTTTAACCTGTATGTGTTTTATACCTACCATCTTTTTTAATGTGAAAATCTGTTCACCTGACCAAAAAAAAGTCTTAAAATTAAAGAAAATATCTGACATGTCAATTTCATTTGATTTTTCTTGGTGAGGCTGCAGGCATCATCTGTTCAACATCAATCTATGACTTCTAGGATAACAACTGTCATTAAAAATTATATTTTTATTGGTTATTTGTATCCATATAGTGTGATTGATTTGTCCCAGTATTTACAGCATACTTCAAACAGTTTGATTGGCTTGTATACATATAAGTAAAGCTTTTTTTCATGAAATGTTATGTGTTGATTTTTTTTTTCTTATGTGCAAAAATGGTAAATTTTCCTTTACAAAGTACTTTGTAAGCTTGCAAGGTGGTTCTTAAGAAAATCCCTTTCAAATTAGGGGAAACCCTTTCAAGATGGAAAGTTCAAGTGATTAAACCATCAATAAAGAGAAAGCACATTACCTGAGGAGTGCTGTAAAACACAGTTCCTGTGACTAAAGACTGGCCACTTTCCTGTGCATCTGCTGAGGTGGCCAAATGATTATAAAATTCCCAAGAATCTGTAATCCATTGTCTAGAAATGCCAAAAATGTAATGCCTATTCAATTATTTTTAACATAGATGCTCTATAAAACACTCAAATAAACATCATTTTATTGTTATTTTATATAAGTAAAAAAAAAACTTTAAAATAAATTTTAAAAACAAATATATTTTTTCTGTTTAACAAACAACTTGAAGACAAAGTGTTGTGCCTGACCAGTTTAAACCTATTCACTTGACAAGGCTGTTGAATTATAAATGAGAGAATAACTAAAAAATAATTTTAAAACAACAAAGGAAGTATTTGTCTTGAAACTCAGTCATTTTTATCAATTTGTAATTAATTTTAATTAAGATTCACTTCTTCACAAATTATTAACACATATTTCGGGCTGAAAATGAAAAAAGTACTTTTTGTTTAATGTATTTCACAAATTGACAACATTCAGTAGATACCAAAAGAAAAACAATGGAATATGTTATGGACTTTTTCTGTAAAATATAATAAAAATATAAAGATCAATGGAGAAAAAATCTCTCTCTCTCTCTCTCTCTTTTTCTTTCACATACACTCAAACTCTCCTTCCCCCTCCCCTCTTGGTTTTCCTCTGCTGTTTTTTCCATCCATTCTGCCTTTTATTATAGTAATAATTTCTGTTCGCATCACATGCCCAATAAATGTAGATAATCTCGTTCTTATGATCTGATGATATTTCTGGTTTTCCAATTCTGTTTAAACATTCTTCATTAGTAATCTTTGCTGTCCAAAGAATAAATAGCATTCTTCTGATAAACCACATCTCAAGTGCCTTCAATGTTCTCTACGTTGTCTCGCTTATTGTCCTTGACTCACTTCCATATTGTAGAACAGATTCTATGTAGCACTTTAGGACATGATTTCTAACATTAATCAAATATGATTTGTCACATAGGATTTTTTTATTCGATGCAATTGTTTCTCCCCTCGACGCCAACGGCAGCAGAGGAAGGATAGAAGAAGAAGAATTCTATCTTTTCTACTTCTAATTTCTGCAGTGTATCTGCCATCTGATGTTACTATTTATTCCAAGTATTTAAATCTATGCACATGTTTCAGAATTGTTTCATTTAATTTTACTCTACATTCTTCTGTTTCATTTTCTTTGCTGATCATTTTGCAAATCTCGCCATTTGTCTCTGTTCTGTGCAACAACTCTATCTTATTGAGGGAGCCGATTCCAGCTGCTCTGCCTCTCTCATCAATGTTCTTCTCAGTGTCTTTCTGGGTTTTCCTCTTTCCTCTTACCTGTTGTTTCTCACATGAGAGCTTGCTTTGCTATTCGGTTATTATCTCTTCTCATCACATGTCCAACTTATGACCATCGTCTTCTCTTTATTACTGAAGATATTAGTGGTTGATTGGCGATTTCTCTAATTTCCTCGTTTGTTTTGAACTCGTTCCATGCTATACCAAGTATTTTCCTTAGACATTTATTTTCGAATTATAACAATAGACATGATGAATTATCTCCCAAACATCCGGGGTATATAACCACATGAGTTTTCTTTCCGGAGGACATGACATATTTTACCAGAGCTTTTTACAAGATATCTTGGAAGGAAAAAAATTGTAAGAAATCCCATATCAAAAGTGATATGAATGAAAGTAATAAAATGTTGAAAAAAGTTAATATTTTTCAATTAAGTTTATAATTAATTTTAAATTCTAAAACATTGTGCATATGTAGAATAAAAGGTCATAGTATCTTTGAAAAAATAAATATAAACCTGTCAGCTGTTGTCAGTGATTATAATAAGGAAGGAGAAGGTATTTCTGATCAAGCAATTTCTAAATATCCTTAGGAAAACCAAAAAGTACTGTAAAACTTTGTTTATAATTTTATAGACATAGCTAAGGTCAACGTTTTTATATTATTTCAAGAACATCAAAAACAGCGCTCGGATATGCAGACTTTGGCATGGCCTAAGAAGTGTTGACAGCTTCACTTCACTAAGGAGCTCATAAAGAAACTGGCTGGTATAGTTAAACTATTACTGTCCCACTGTTTGAGATTGTCATGAAAATAAATAACTGGCATCAGGTTGTTTCAGCTTTATATTATTTGTCACTAAATTGTTTTTTTTCTATTACTAAATTAAAGAGGTGAGAAGTAAAATTATATATCAAGGATGCAATAAGCATTTCAGCTTCAGCAGATAGATAAATTATCTTCCTCCAAGTCATAAAATGATTGATAACTGATGCAGGTGTTTTCCTAAACAGCAGGTTTCTTTCAACATGCATGTTGCATTTTTGGGTTTGTGTATAGAAGTGTGTTTCAGTTTGCATATGAAACTGTGTAAGTGTACGCGTTTGCATGTGCGCAAGCATGTATATACTATTTATTTAATTAACTGTTATATTTTATAACATTCATGTGTATATATATATATATATATATATATATATATATATATATATATATATATCACATAATATGAAATCTTTAATTTCTTGTCAAATGAAACATGGTATCCTTTCTTCCTAACATTAGGCGTGTGTTGTAGATGTGTCTGTATAACACAGAGAACAGTTTCATTATTATTTGTAAATTTTATCTGCATTTTAAAACAGTGTACTACTAACTTATTTAATTAAAAAACGTGTTCAGTATATCTTCATTCATTTATTAAAGAATAATCCTCATACTTTTTTTCCCTTCTTTGTAACTATTTATGTTGTGTGATTTTAGGTCAGTGTTTATTTTTAGTAACAAAGAAATTAAGTCACATTATTAAGTAATTTCATTCTAATTCCAAAAACATGAACACTAAACAAAAGCTCAACAAATCGCCTATTCAACAATATATAACAAGCCTAGGTTCAGACCAAAGATTCACTTCTGTGCTTGTCCACAACCTGAAATATTCCAAAATAACTTTAAAAAAAAACCAAGGACTTCTAAGTTATCAGGCATTGAGGAGATATTCAGATTTTTGTTGTTGACTGATGTTGATTTTATCATCACAAAATAAACATCAAAGATAAGAACCCTTTCTTTGTACTAGCTCTTTCATTCATTCATTGGGTGCCATCTCCACATCAAGGCTGACTACCATGGAGTGTCATTTACTCTGTCTCTTGTCTTCATGGTGCATGTTATCATAGGTTCACCTGCCCACCTTTTGATGTTATTAGTCCACTTTAGTCTTGGTTTGCCTCTACCTCGTCTACCTTGTACCTTACCTTCCAAGATAACTTTTAGAATGGTATTATGTCTCTTCACATGTCCACACAATTTCAGTTGTCCTTTTTGGATTGTGTTAAGTAGTTCTTTTTTCAATTTCATCTGATCTATCTTGTTTGTCTTCTTTTTCTTCCATCAAACTCTACAGATTTTTTTTTACAGATCCACATTTCAAAGGCTTCAATTTTCTGCTCTGTTTTCTAATTTAACGTCCATGCCTCTGCACCATATAGGAATGTTGAGCATATATAATGAAATGTCTTAGACAATTGACAGGAAACAGCATGAGAGATAAGATCAGAAATGAAGATATGAGAAAAGAGATAGGAATAACCGCTGCCATAGAATGAATAAAAAAACAGCATATAAAATAGTTTGGCCACATGATAAGGATGCTCATGGACAGCTAAGAAGAGTATGAAAACATTCTGAAAGAGGTCGAAGCAAAAAGAGAGTTAATTTCCAATATTAGGAAGAAACAATCATCATTTTGGCCATGCAATGAGAAGAGAACAGCTGGAATATATTGTAACAACTGGGAAAATTGAGGGATGAAGAGATAGAGGGAAGCAAATAGAAAATATACTAGACAGCTTAAGAGAATAGCTTGGCAGAAGGTCAACAACAGAAATGATAAATAACTGCCGAGATCGAAAGTTGTGGAGAGACATGATCACCTACGCCAGCAGGCATGGTACTTGATAATGATGATGATATGATAAGGCAAAAAGATCAAAACACAACACAACAAGCCTTCAATAAACATTGCGAGAACACCAGAACCAAAGGCTGACCACGAAAAAAATTAATTGAGGAATATTAGAAATATTAAAAAACGTAACAGAAGCAGAAGCAAACAGAAGAACAAAAGAGCACAAATTATATCACCCCTCGATGCTGAAAGGCAAATGAGGAAGGAAAGAAGAAGAAGCATAAATATAGCATTTTGTAATTGGCAATTTTAGTTCTGATGTTATTTGTTTTGAGGTGAGTATATTTTTCATGTTGTTAAAATTATCATTCAAAGTGATTTTGAAATTTTTTTTTTATGTTAAGACAACATGTAATCACTCATGTAATCACTCATGTATTCACTCATGTATTCACTCATGTATTCACTCATGTAATCACTCATGTATTCACTCATGTAATCACTCTTGTATTCACTAATGTAATCACTCTTACCCTCATTTGTTAAGCTTAGCAAGGCTGCATAAATGCATGGTTTTATGCTAACAGTTATAAAAGTAAAATGAAGATAAAATGGAACAATGCTGGACTGATTAATATCAAATAATATGATTTCTAAATGTTTAACTCTTCTTCTTCTTCTACCTTTTAGCTCCCAGTGGAGCATAGGTCTTCAACAAACACTTTCCAAGTCGTTCTGTTTTTTGCAATTCTTTTAAGATCATTCCATGTCTTCCCCATCATCTTCATCTCTGCTTCAATCTGTCTTCTCCAAGAATTCCTTGGTCTTCCTCTTTGTCTTTTCCCCTGGGGATTCCAAAAAAGGGCCTGTTGTGTAATACTCTCAGTTGGTTTCCGTAGTGTGTGTCCTATCCATCGCCATCGTCTTCGCTGTATTTCTTTATCCACTGGTATTTGACCGGTACATTTCCATAATTCCACGTTTGTGACTTTGTCCTGCCATTTCCATCCCTTTATTCTGCGCAAGCATCCATTAATGAAAGTCTGTACCTTCGTGATTGTCAATTTTGTTATTCTCCATGTTTCACAGCCATATAATAGACCGACTTAACATTGGAGTTGAAAATTTGTATTTTTGTATTTAGCCTAATTTCTTTGGATTTCCATATGTTTCCCAGTGCAATGAAAGCTCCTCTTGCTTTTGATATCCTTATTTTGGTATCGTTTTCTGTTCCTCCCTCTTTATCTATATTACTGCCCAGATATATATAAGATTGTACGTCTAGTAGAGGTATTTCTCCTAGTTTTATTTGGTTATTGCCAACTGCATTAATTCTCATAATGTTGGTCTTATCTCTATTAATCTTTAGTCCTAGCTGTTGTGATCTCTCATCTAATATACTCATTTTATCTTGCATCTGTTGGTGGCTGTGTGATAGGAGAGCTATGTCATCAGCAAAGTCTAAATCATCAAGTTGTTTGGTCAGTGACCACTGGATCCCATTTCTGTTGTTTTGAGTTATTTTCATAATCCAATCTATGGCCAGTAGAAAGAGAAATGGAGACAGAAGGCATCCTTGCCTTACTCCTGTTCTTATTTCAAATGCTTCTGTAAGCTGTCCTTCATGCACCACACTACATTTTGTTCCTTCATACATTGTTTTTATCAGGTTAATAAACTTTATGGGGATTCCATAATGACTCAGCAACTTCCAAAGCATTCTTCTGTCTAAACTATCAAATGCCTTTTCGTAATCTATGAATCCAATATAAAGTGGGGATTTTAGTTCTAAACTTTGTTCAACTATTATACGTAGAGTAGTTATTTGATCAGCACATGATCTGTTCTTCCTAAAACCTGCTTGTTCATCTCTCAAGTGTTTCTCTATAGCCTCTTTTAGTCTCTCCAGAATGATTCTGCCTAATATTTTTCCTGGCACTGATAGTAGCATAATTCCCCTATAATTTGTGCACTCCTGTAAACTTCCTTTCTTTGGTAGTTTGATCATATAACCTTCTCTCCAGTCTTTAGGTATTTCTTCCCTCTCCCAAATTTTATCCAATAGATTATGTAACATCTTGGTAGAGGTGATAATATCTGCTTTGATGGCTTCCGAAGGAATTTCATCTGGTCCTGTGGCTTTACCATCTTTTAACAGTTTGATGGCTTTCATTATTTCTTCTTTGCTTGGTTTTCCGCAGTTAACGTGTAATTCTTCTTCTGCTGGTAGTATATCTGGAGGATTATTTGAGCCGGTCTGTTCAAAAGTTCTTCAAAGTGCTCCTTCCATCTCTCCATTTGTTCCTTTATATTACTAAGCAGATTTCCTTTCTTATCTTTGATAAAGGCGTTGATCTGTTTGTATTTTCCACCTAATTTCTTTGTGCTGTTGTACAGTTCTTTCATATTCCCTTTATTTGCTGCTTCTTCTGCCTCTTTAGCTAATTCATCTATATATTTCCTCTTATCCCTTTTAATGCATCTTCTCACTTCTTTGTTCACCTCTGTGTAAGCTTCCTGTGTCTTGGCTTTATTACTTCTTGTTTTGCTTTTATTTATGTCTGCTTTCTTGTTCTTTCTTTCTTTAATTTTATCCAGGGTCTCTGCTGTCATCCATGCCTTATTCTGGCGTTCTCTTTTCCCCAGTGTTTCTTCGCATGTCTCTTTCCATATATTTTTTACCTAATGTTTAACTCTGCTCTTTTTATAATTATTCAAATCCTAATTATTCACCTTCAATCATCATGAACACTTACTTCACCATTTCTTCATCAAGACCAGGAAAATGACCCAAATATGGTCGGAACAGCCCTCCAGCACCACTACTGGTCGTATCATAACCAAACATGTCAGCAATTATCGTAACTTTAGCATCAGGTATCAGCTTCTGGAGATTAATGGCTGCAGATAATCCAACTGCCCAGCTCCAACAACTGCAATACGAACCATTACTCCAAAGAACTTGCTGAGCATGTGAAGAAAATGAAAAATGTATTTACAATTTTCGGATGTCATTATTCAATTGACTGGCATTCAAAACACCGTACCATTATCAACCTATATTATTATTCAATCTATACCATTATCAACCTATATTATTATTCAATCTATCTACCTATTGACCTTTCCAGCCATAGCCGGCCCATAGGGCGTAGACTAAGATACTCCTTCTCTTATCTAAATTTGTATTCCAGCAGTTTTCAATTCTTCTAAAGATCTTTTATCAAATCTTGCCATTTGTATCTGTTCTGTGCAAGCAGCTCTATCTCATTGAGGGAGCCGATACCTGCGGCTCTTTATATTATTATTATTAAAATAAAATTAAAATAAGCAGACCAAATCTAAAACAAGAACCTCAAATACTTGGTCAAATGACTGTTCAACATTTGCTACAATCATGTCCAACATATGATGAACAGAAAGGGCTCTTGTGTTCATCACCACTACTATATCAAGACAAACTGTATGCAGATACTCACCAGCCTTGAGTTGATGAACACTTTTTTTCAAACTTATTAAAATGATGTCTAAATGTGTATGCAGAAGAAGAAATGCTTGGGCACAATAATAACATCAGAAGGAAGATGCGCCGCAGAAATAAAAAGCTGAATAGCACAAACAAAAATAGCATTTCAGAAAATGGAAAACATCTTGTGCAACAAATCTATTTCAACAGAAGTGAGAAAGAGAGTCCAATGATGCTATTTTGAGTCAATACTGACTTATGGAAGTGAAATATGGACAGTAGACCAACAAATGAAAAGATTATTAGAGGCCACAGAGATGGTATTTCTCAGAAGATACTAGACAGCTTGGTACTTGAGAACATACTATTCAGCATGGCATTGTGGCATGGTAAACAGTCAATAACAGAATTGATGCAATGCACTGTGGACAGAATATTGCAGGACATGATCGCCTATGCTTACACCAACAAGTATGGCACATAATGATTATTATGATTATCAAATTACTTCCAGTTCTAACATTTTTAACTTTCATTTGTAGATTCTTCATAATAAATTACTTACAATTATATATTAACTTTGTGTCTAAATACTACTGATATTCTATGATCAAGTAGTACAGTGTCTGCCTACTGGCAGAGGTGATCATGTTTCCACAAATTTCTTCTGTTGCCTCAGTAAAATGACAGTTGTGTATCATTTCATTTGTGTTACTGACTTCAAACCATTCTATTAAACTCTACTCTCTTTCTGTAATCTTTTTTCTCTCTGCTTCCCTCCATCTTCTCTTCCCTCAATTGTTCCTGTTGTCACAAAATCCCAGGTGCTTTCTTCTAATAACATAGCAACACATTATTGTTTCCTCTTTTGGTTGGAACTAAATTATTTATAGTTAAATATATATATATTAATTAAATATATATATATATATATTAATTAAAGGTAATTTCCTAGTTTGATCAGATATATTATTTCAGTTTGGAAGAGTGATGTCCCCTAAAATATGTCTGCCAAAATACAGTGGTTCTACGCATTCTTGGCGTTGGGGTCATTACGCTGGCATGTGTCACTCACACTGGCGTTTGGGTCAGCGTGGCGTTCGGGTCAGCGTCTGCGTCCAAATCGAGATGTTAATTAATAATTGGCTGAACCCCTATCCTTTCTTATGCTTCTTCTTACTAATTATCCGCCTATATATATAGGCTAGTTTGTCTAATATTTAAAAACCAGCTAAGCAGTTCTGAGTTCACTTACTTGAATTTGGTACTACTGAGTGGCGTCGTTTTTGTCACGCGTTATAATATATTTATAAATATTTAACACTAAAGCTAAACTAACCCTGGACCCAACGCCCAATCAACAGATACTCCGAAATGATTACATGCCAGCGTAATGACCCCAACGCCAAGAATGCGTAGAACCACTGTATTTTGGCAGACATATTTTAGGGGACATCACTCTTCCAAACTGAAATAATATATCTGATCAAACTAGGAAATTACCTAATTAAATATATATATATAGTAGGTCTCTTTTAGAAGGTCATGATTTTTATCAGCTGGCTCTATTTAGACGGTCATTACTTTATTGTAGCTGCCTTTGGACCTTAACTTTGGTATTTTCAGTATTCTCATGTGTTAAAAAACATTTGGCATTTTTCATTTTATGTAGTTTGTTTAGTTTCAAGTCTAACAATTATGCCTAAACGTGCAAAAAAAAGCAAATTAATTTCAGAGTTAACCGTTCCCTCATACAAGACAAAAGATAAAATTCACTGAAATAAATAAAGTGTTACTACTGTTACATATATAGTTCGTTACCTTAAGTTTAAGACTATTATTACTAAGTTAGTAACACAATACAGTAAGTTTCATTGTGAGCTAACACTCCTACAGTCTACAGTAGTACAGTTTACTCGTAAATTTAGCAAAGAACAAAAGTAAAAGGAACAAATGGAGTCAGACCTTTAGCCTTCACTGTTAACATTTTACCAATAATTACATAAATAATTTAAAACACTATAAAACAGACACATGGGCTAAACAAAATTAAATCAGCTAAGAAGGAATAATGAATAATTACGTTCAGTAGTGAGTCTATCTATAGTCTATACATACTATTTAGTCTGTAGTACTTAGTACTAATTTAAGTAGTTGCCTTGTGAAGTTAAAGAATATAATAAAAAGTAAGTCTAAGTTTAAAGTACAATACTATATATATTATATAAATAAGTAAATAATTATTAAATAATAGGCCTACTATAATATATAATATATAAATATATATTATATATATATATATATTTATATATATATATATAATTATATAATTATATAATTAAAATAAATATGAATAGTACAAATACAATAAAACGATGCTCAAATTAAATCCTAATAATATTTTTTTATATTGTAAAATACATTGTATGTGACAATACTACATTTGAAAAGGCTATGAAGATTATATTTACCAGCAAACGATAATAGTTAAGCTTGTGATAGCCAACAACAGAGTTGATGTGTCAGTCCCGTGAGTCCCTTCTATTTACATGAAGATAACTAAAAGATAAGTGGGCGTGGCTGGCGAACCCAGTTCAAACCAACCTAAGCCAACAGAATCAGATAACATCAACAAACAACCAAACAGATAACATCAACAAAGAACCACATCTTAAATGACGCTTTCTTTGTTCATGACATATACCAGGGGTTCACAAAATTTGAGAATCACAATCACTTTTAAACATAACTTGTTTATAAATCCATGAAATCCCGTCTTCGCCGTGGTATGCAGTGGTTCTTTACAATTACATTATTCATCATCAACAAGTACCGGGCCTGCTGGCGTAGGTGATCATGTCTGTTTTGTCTCTCCACAACTTTCGATCTCGACAGTTATTTATCATTTCTGTTGTTGACCTTCTGCCAAGCCATTTTCTTAAGCTGTCTGGTATTTTTTCTCTTTGCTTCCCTCTATCTCTTCGTCCCTCAATCTTTCCAGTTGTTACAATATATTCAAGTTGTTCTCTTCTCATTACATGGACAAAAAATGATGATTGTTTCTTCCTAATATTGGAAATTAGCTCTCTTTTTGCTTTGGCCTCTTTCAGAACATTTTCATTACTCTTCTTTGTTGTCCATGGTATTCTCAACATTCTTCTGTAAAACCACATTTCTACAGACTCCAGTGATTTTCTTGTCTGTTGTCCTATTGTCTATGATTCACTTCCATATATTAAGACTGGCTCTACATAACATTTAAGAACTCTTTTTCTACTGCTAATAGGGAGATTTGGATTTGAGTTATTACATTATTATGATTATAATATTCAATATGTGGTTATTATTTGTCTTAATACTATACGCAGTATAATACTGTAGTTAAGAACTCTATGCCCATTGATATAAAAAGAGGAGTAGGACAGGGATGCATCCTATCACAAGACTTGTTCAGTCTAGACACTGAGCAAATGTGAGCTGTATTTTTTCATCCATATCGTGTTTCGATATTCCGACTGCTACCATGAATGATGATATCGTATGACGAAGGCCAGTTCTGTGAGTTCAACTGCGTTCACTTTCGGTATTCGGTGCCGCTACGCATTTCCTAATGTCTTTAGGCGTGGGCTGTATCTGCTATGATGGGGATTGCTTTCTTTGTTTGGATCCTTCAATGAGATAGTTGATGTGTTAATTCGGATGATTTCACTTTCACGCACGGGCGGTTGAGCAATTATGGATTTTAATTCGTTTGCAGTGAGACCGGGGTCTTCGGCTAACTATAACAAAATTGAGCAAATCTTTAGAACCATCACAGAGATGCCAGGCCTAAACATTAATGGAAAGATAATCAATAACCTAAGATATGCTGATGATACTGTACTACTAGCAGAAAATCCTAAAGATCTACAACAATTACTTAATGTAATAAACATAACAAGCAAAAAATATGGACTAGATAAAAATATCAAAAAGACTAAAACTATGATCATAAACAAAGATAAACTCAAACCTACAACTGGATATCAAAGTTGGATGAATAGACCTGGAGTAAGTTCAGAGCTACAGCTACGTTAGACATACTATAACCAGTGATGGAAAATGCCAACCAGAAATAAACAAATGAATAACAATGACAAAAAGTAATTTTAATGTCATTAAAAATATACTAACATCAAAACAAATAATACCAGGGCCAAAACTAAGAATAGCAAAATGTTATATCTTCTCAACATTCCTGTATGGTGCAGAAACATGGACCTAAACAAGAAAACAGAACAGAAAATTAAAACCTTTAAAATGTGGAATTATAGAGGAATATGGAGATTTGGATAGAAAGAAAAGAAAACAAACGATAAAGCCTTAAAACAACTAAAATTGAAAAGAGAACTACTAAACATAATTAGAACAAGACAAATGAGTTTTGTGGGGCATGTTAAGAGACCCAGCAACATACAAAAAGTAATCTTGGAAGGGAAAATACAAGGTAAAAAAAGGCAGACCAAGACTAACATGGACGAGTAACATCAAAAGATGGACAAGTCAGCATATGACAACCTGCACTATCAAAGCAAGAGATAGAGCGGAATGTCGCTCCATGGTATGTCTATATTTCTAAATATTATTTTGTTTTAGCATTATTTCATAAGCAAAGAAATTAGAATCAGAATAGCCAAAGCAACAATTGAGTTATTGAGTTATTTGCGGGTCATCATCATTGCACTCCGAACATGTCCATAGAGGCTCAGATCCCTCCTCAGCAATTCCCGCAGTGTCAAGCGACTGACGACTCCAGTTCTATGTTGGTTGATAAGTCTTCTTACACGGCCACTAAGTTTCTCATTTCTGGCTGTGCCCAACTTAACTCCCATTTCCATCATCCGAAGAAGTGACGTTGATCTGTGTTTGTCGAAGTCCTGTGCTCGGAGTGCATTGATGATGTCCGCCCGATCCATCGGTTACCCGTCCTCAACGACAGCGCAGCTAGCCAACCTGTCCGCTCTCTCATTTCCCCGTACTCCCGCATGTCCAGGGACATAGACAAATGTGACCTTACGTATTTTGGATTTCTGCAACGACTCTACCCATTGCATGCGTACAAAGCCCGCCTCCACTTTTTTTATCATGCTCATCGAATCACTCAGTATACATGCGTGGATGTAGTCTTGTGACTCTAACCATTTGAATGCCTTGGTCACTGCCATCACCTCCATTGTCATGCTACTCGTGGTCATGGCGTATGCACCACTGTCTTCCTTGGCTATTCTGCCTGCCGAGCGTGCTGTAAATGCCCATGCACTTCTTTCGTGTCGTCTTACAGATCCGTCTGTATAGATGACTGCATCTTTCTCATCGGTGTTATCGCAGATGAGACCGTTGACCTCAGCATTAACCACGACCGGGTTCTGTTCCCTACTTTTCCTGTCGAGTGTGACAATACATGAGAAAGTCCCCTTGAATGACGTAGGCACCGGTATACACTCCATACCAACGCTGATATTGGTAAGCCCACAGACCTGTTTGATGACATCTTCTGCTCGGCCCACCCATGATTTGCCTCTTTTTAGCCTGGTACATTTCTCTGTGTTGAGCACGTGGTGCAATGGATGCTCTGTATCTGTACTAATCTTCAAGTATGCTCGTGCTCTCCAGATCTTGATTCTGTCATCCATGGTTGGAAAGTCAAGAAGATACCTCATTGCTATACAGGGAGTGTCCCTCGTACATCCCAGGATAATGCGCATGGCTTCATTTTGTATTTTCTCCAGCCTATCAATTTGAGTCGTACTGACAGTAAGAATTGCCAGAGTACAACAAAGTACAGAGAATGTTTTTCACACAAGTATGTCATTAAAAAAGCATCAATACTTCGTAGCGTTCTTCGACAGTTCAAAACGAGCCAAGAAATTTAGATAGGACTGCTCCTTGAAATGCAATTTCAGAGCACCACACGCGAATGCTTTCATGAGCTTGTCTTCCTCTGCTTCCGTGAGCCCCTTTAGTTCATACGGATCTCTAATCCAGTTTTTATTTGCGTCAGGAACAGGTAAACATTCACAGAAACTATGCTGCAAATCTTCCAAATGTCGTGCAATGAGTGGCGTGCCCTCCTCAGACAACGCATCTACGGTGGAATCAATAAAATCTGTGAGGTTGGAAATGTCTCATAGTTTCTGTTCAACAGACGATGATGCCACAATAAAATCTGTGGGGTTGGAAATGTCTCATAGTTTCTGTTCAACAGGCGATGATGTCACAATAAAATCTGTGTGGTTGGAAATGTCTCATAGTTTCTGTTCAACAGGCGATGATGTCACAATAAAATCTGTGAGGTTGGAAATGTCTCATAGTTTCTGTTCAACAGACGATGATGCCAAAATAAAATCTGTGAGGTTGGAAATGTCTCATAGTTTCTGTTCAACAGGCGATGATGCCACAATAAAATCTGTGGGGTTGGAAATATCTCATAGTTTCTGTTCAACAGACGATGATGCCACAATAAAATCTGTGAGGTTGGAAATGTCTCATAGTTTCTGTTCAACAGGCGATGATGCCACAATAAAATCTGTGAGGTTGGAAATGTCTCATAGTTTCTGTTCAACAGGCGATGATGCCACAATAAAATCTGTGGGGTTGGAAATGTCTCATAGTTTCTGTTCAACAGGCGATGATGCCACAATAAAATCTGTGAGGTTGGAAATGTCTCATAGTTTCTGTTCAACGGGCGATGAGGCCACAATAAAATCTGTGGGGTTGGAAATGTCTCATAGTTTCTGTTCAACAGGCGATGATGTCACAATAAAATCTGTGGGGTTGGAAATGTCTCATAGTTTTTGTTCAACAGGCGATGATGTAAGGTGACCGTTCGTCCCGGATTGTCCGGGACAGTCCCGGAATTTGACATTTTTTGAACCTTTGTCCCGGATTAGCTGCCGTACCGGTTTTGTCCCGATTTTGGCATATTTTTTAGCTTTTGTCCAGGATTTGATAAAAAATAATTTGGGACACAAACGTTTACCAATTTTGCCATTTTGGTATACGGCGTACATTTCTTCAATTAAAAAATATTATTCCGTTGCTGTGTAGACAATTTTGTTTAATATCAAAACAGTAGAATGCGCTCCTAGTTTTAAATCTCGTATATATTCGTTGTGTTACTAACTTTCACTTTCACTTTCGCAAAAAATGGCACCGAAGCGTAATTGTAGTTCTAATCAAGATTTACAAAAGGAAACCCTTTTATAAAAAAGTCTACATCGTCATCAGACTTCACTGTAAGATGTAATGTATGTTCATCCGGGTTTACTATTAACCATAGTGGACGTGGTGATATTAAGAGCCACATAAATAGTGATAAACATAAGAGAGCCGTCGCTACTCAGCTACTGCTGCATCAAGCTCGTCGTTGACAAATTTTGTTCGAGCTGAACAGGTTGGTGACAAAGAAGAACAGTTAGCTGCTACAGAAGGTGCCTTTGCATATCATACAGTGATGCACAATCACACGTTTAGATCTATGGACTCCACATCAAAATTGCTTCAGGTAACTTTAGAACCAAAATTTGCTTGTGCACGTACGAAAACAGAAGCTATTATTCGGAATGTGTTCACACCCCATGCTCTAAACGAGTTGAGATATGACCTAGAAAACGTAACATTTATCTCCATACTGACAGATGCCTCCAACCACAAAGAAATCAAGATTTTTCCTTTGCTTGTCAGATACTTTGATCGCAATAAGGGACTGAAAGTTAAAATATTAGAGTTGAAGTCATTGCCAGGTGAAATATCTGATATAGTAAGTAGTTTTCTTATTGACTGTCTAACTGAAAATGGTTTAGAACTGAAAGTAGTTGATTATGTGCAGACAACACAAATTCTAATTTTGGGGGCGCTGAAAGAAAAGGACAGAACAATGTTTTCACAAAACTGAAAGAAAACCTTGGACATAGTTTGATAGGTGTTGGGTGTGCTTGCCATATTTTCCACAACACTGTTCGAGCAGCTGCAGACGTATTGCCTGTTGATGTTGAAATGACTATTGCAAAAATTTATCTGTACTTCAAATCATACACAGTTAGAGTTGAAAGTCTCAAGGAGTTTTGTCAGTTTGTCGACACAGACTTCCAGATGATTTTAGGTTATGCACAAACTAGGTGGCTTGCGCTCTTGCCTGTTGTTGAAAGGGTTCTTTACATGTTCCTGCCTCTAAAATCATATTTTCAATCTCAAGACAGATGCCCAGTTTTTATACAGGAATTCTTTGAAAACCCACTGTCTGAGGCATGGCTTATTTTGGTTCACAGCCAGGCATCCTCTTTCCACGAAGCAGTGCAGAAAGTAGAGGGACAGATGGTCACTGTATTTGAAGTCATTGACAACATCAATAGGTTGAAAGCTATCTTGGAGTCCAAGCTGGAAGACGGCTTCTTGCCATCAAGAGTTCAGATAATCCTTAAAAAGCTGGAAATGGAAGGATTTCCACGTGATGATGTGAAAAAGTTTAACGCCAGTGTTTCTTCATTTTATGAAACAGCTTTAAGTTATTTGAAGAAATGGGCTGCAAATAATTTTCAAAACCTAGAGTCTTACAGCTGGGTAATGCTGAACAGAACACCAAATTGGGAAGATATTGAGAAGTCTTCATCATTAGTGAGTCAAACAGTGCCTTCAGTCGACTTTCCAGAAAATGAAATGTATGACGAATATGTCTACATGAAACAGTTCGTTACTTCACACAAAATTAGTGAGTGGAGTCTTAATAAAACATTACCAGGGCAGCGTTGGGTTGAACTAGCTTCCCACTTCAGAAACAATCATGTGCCCGTTTCACATATTCTGAAGTTGGCAGAGTTCTTTTTGTGTCTACCTGGAACAAATGCTGCAACAGAACGAGTGTTTTCTCTGATGAACAGTTTGTGGACAAATGATAAAACACAACTAGGTGTTGAAACTTTAAAAGCCATGTTGATCACCAAAGTGAACTATGAGGGAACATGTGTCGAATTTTATAAGATGCTGCATACAAAGAAGGACATTTTACAGAAAATTCACTCATCTGAAAAGTACAGCATCTCTGTTTCACCTTCAATTTAAGCGAGTATCACTGTTTTTTTTAATCTCCTGATTATCCTGATAGCGTATTGTAGATCTATATTATTTGATGTTTTAAAATGTATGTATTATTCACTTGAAAATGACAGCAAGAAGAAATGTAATTTTATTGGGGAAAATTGAAGTAAAATTATTCCGTCCCGGAATGGGATTTCAAAAATATGGTCACCTTAGATGATGTCACAATAAAATCTGTGAGGTTGGAAATGTCTCATAGTTTCTGTTCAACAGGCGATGATGCCACAATACAATCTGTGAGGTTGGAAATGTCTCATAGTTTCTGTTCAACAGGCGATGATGCCACAATACAATCTGTGAGGTTGGAAATGTCTCATAGTTTCTGTTCAACAGGCGATGATGCCACAATACAATCTGTGAGGTTGGAAATGTCTCATAGTTTCTGTTCAACAGGCGATGATGCCACAATAAAATCTGTGGGGTTGGAAATGTCTCATAGTTTCTGTTCAACAGGCGATGATGCCACAATACAATCTGTGGGGTTGGAAATGTCTCATAGTTTCTGTTCAACAGGCGATGATGCCACAATACAATTCTAAAATTGTTGCTTCTATCTTGTCTTGTACTTGAAAAACTGTAACATTTTCTCTTTAATGATTTAAGTTGAATATATTTAAGTTACATATAAGTATATAAGATAAGTTACATAATTCGTAAACGACCCACATAAAATTTGGTTTGAACTTGCCTTTGAAGTTAAGCGTCTGCATGCTATTAAAGGAGGAACTCAATAATGGCTGGCTTATCTTCAAAGCAGATAAGTTGAATTAGACTAGGACTATGGCGGAAACCCAAATTGGATGGAAACAAACATTGCGTCAGCCCTGATTGTCCAGGCTAGAATAAAACAGTCAGATTGGATTGAAAAGAGAGGACAGTCAAAATTGCGATAATATCAGAAGCGATGAGACATACTATTCAGTTGGACAGGGAGGAGAACATTTCAGTTGAGGACTTGGGATTCAAGACTTGAGACATTCTTCTTCTTCTTCTTTTTCTTTCCTTCCTTATTTGCCTTTCAGAGTCGAGGGGAGATAACATGTGTGGCCTTTTGCTCTTCTGTTCGCCTCTGCTACTGTTATGTTTCTAGTGTTTCTAATTTTCCGTAAATTCATCTTTTCGTGGTCGGCCCTTGGATCTGATGTTCTCGCAACTTTTATTGAAAGCTCGTTGTGTTGTGTTTTCATCTTTCTGCCTTGTCACGTGGCCAAACCATTTAATCTGTTGTTTCTTTATATATTCTATGGCCGGGGGCTATTCCTAGCTTTTCTCTCAGTTCTTCATTTCTGATCTTATCTCTCAGGCTGTTTCCTGTCATTCGTCTAACACATTTCATCTCTGTAGAGGTTATTATTCTTATTATTCTTGCATCTAGGGTCCAGGTCTGGCATTGGTAGCACAACGATGGGATGAAGATTGTATTGTAAAGTGCTCGTTTTGCCTCAAGAGTTATTTCCTTGTTGGACAATAATGGTGATAGCTGTCCAGTGGTTTGATAATCCTTGTTGCATCTTGAGTCTATTTCTGATGTTTGTGAATTGTCGTTTGTCACTAGACTTCCTAGGTATTTAAATTCCTCTACTTGTTTTAGTTGTCTGTCATTTATAGTTATGTCGATATTCTGTTTTTCTTTTCCGATATTCGTGACTTCTGTTTTGTTGATATTGATTTTCATGTTGCATTTTGTGCCTGTGCTGTTTAGTCTATTTAAGTGTTCTTATAGGTCTTCTATTTCTCCGTGTATTAGTGCCTGATCATCTGCAAATAGAAGTTCGTTGATCTCCTCTGTCTCTGATGGGTTGGCTAACTTGCATATATAGTCCATGTATATAACAAACGGTACAGGGGACAGTACGCAACCCTGTTTACACCTGATCTAACTTCGAAGTGGTCTGTGTAACTTGCTGCTGGTTTGACTGTGCAGCTGTTGTTGATGTAGAGACTTTTAATTAGGTTGGTTAGATGTTGGTTTACTCCGTATGTTGTTAGTATCTCCAACAATTGTTCTCTGTTTGCTCGGTCGAATGCTTTTTCCTGGTCAGTGAAGGCTATGTACACATTCTGATTGTGTCCTGTTGTCTTTTCTGCACGCTGTTTTAAGGTGAATAGAGCGTTAGTACATCCTCTGTTTTTTTTTTTTTTCGGAACCCCATTTGAGAATCGCTTAACTGTAATTCTATTATTGTTTTCAGTCTTTTTTTTCTCTACAATTTTGGATTATAACCTTCCTATATGGCTGAAAAGCTATATACCTTTATATTGATTGCAGTCTCTCTTGCTACATTCCTTTTTCTTTGTTGGTACGGTGATTGCCTGTTGCCAGTCTTCTTGGACTTTTTGTTGGTGCCATGCTGCATTTAATATTCTGTACAGCCATGTAACCCCTGTTTCTCCTGCTGCTGCTATTATTTCTGATGCCATGTTAACAATCCCGGTGCTTTCTTCCATGGCACATATTTGATTACTTCTTCGATTTCATCTTTCATGATTTTGGCTTCAGTGTTTATGCATTCTTGCGTGGTTTTTGTTGTCTTATTGGTAGTTAGCATCATATTTAATAGGGCTTAAAAATATTCTTTCCATCTCTGTTGCATAGGTTGGTTATTTTATATTGGCTGTCCGTCTTTGTCATTTATGAGCTCAATAGGGTCGTTTTTTTTTTCCCTTTTCTCGCTGTCGTTGCTTTTACTGCTTTGTATAAATCTCTTGTGGCTGTCTTGAAGTCACTGCTCATATTTTGTCCGAATTCTGTCCATGTGTTTTGCATAGCTTCTTTGATAAAAATTTTAACTTTTTTTCCGAGTTAAGACATATTTTCATCTTCTTCTTGGTTCTTATTCTCCCTCCAATTTTTAAAGAGTTTCTTCTTTTCTTTAATTACCTCTGATTGCTGGAGGTTAGCTCTGATTGCTAGAGAGCTCTGATTGCTAGAGTTTAGCTCTGATTGCTAGAGGTTAGCTCTGATTGCAAGAGGTTAGCTCTGATTGCTAGAGGTTAGCTCTGTTTGCTAGAAGTTAGTTCTGATTGCTTGAAGTTAGCTCTGATAGCTAGAGGTTAGCTCTGATTGCTAGAAGTTAGCTCTGATTGCTAGAGGTTAGTTCTGATTGCTAGAAGTTAGCTCTGATTGCTAGAGGTTAGCTCTAATTGCTAGAGGTTAGCTCTGATTGCTAGAGTTAGTTCTGATTGCTAGAGGTTAGCTCTGATTGCTAGAGGTTAGTTCTGATTGCTATAGGTTAGCTCTGATTGCTAGAAGTTAGCTCTGATTGCTAGAGTTTAGCTGGGGGAGCTTAAGCGCCTGCGACCTGTGGTCGCAATAGCAGGACCGGCGCACCATCAGCTGGCCAAGACCTAGCAGATCTACCTCCTCGTGGTCTCCCCTGGTAACAGCCTGCGTCAAAACAGACTGGCTAACAGAAGCTAGGATCGCCGTGTTCCCTGTAGTGGTGGCTGTTACTGATTGAGGACCCAGTATTGCAGTACCTCTGGGCTGGACTAATAGTTTCCCAGCGCAGCCTGGGACAGACGACCTCCAACCTCCAGTAAGAGCCGGGAATGTCAAGAAAGCCATTACGACCCGCCACATCGTATGAGTCAAAGGGCAAACAAGCTCATATCAACTCGTGGTAATCCATCAACAACAACAACAACTAGAGGTTAGCTCTGATTGCTAGAAGTTAGCTCTGATTGCTAGAGATTAGCTCTGATTGCTAGAAGTTAGCTCTGATTGCTAGAGGTTAGCTCTGATTGCTAGAGGTTAGCCCTGATTGCTAGAAGTTAGCTCTGATTGCTAGAGAGCTCTGATTGCTAGAGATTAGATCTGATTGCTAGAGGTTAGCTCTGATTGCTAGAGGTTAGCTATGATTGCTAGAGGTTAGCTCTGATTGCTAGAGGTTAGCTCTGATTGCTAGAAGTTAGTTCTGATTGCTTGAAGTTAGCTCTGATAGCTAGAGGTTAGCTCTGATTGCTAGAAGTTAGCTCTGATTGCTAGAGGTTAGTTCTGATTGCTAGAAGTTAGCTCTGATTGCTAGAGGTTAGCTCTAATTGCTAGAGGTTAGCTCTGATTGCTAGAAGTTAGCTCTGATTGCTAGAGGTTAGCTCTGATTGCTAGAGGTTAGTTCTGATTGCTAGAAGTTAGCTCTGATTGCTAGAGATTAGCTCTGATTGCTAGAAGTTAGCTCTGATTGCTAGAGGTTAGCTCTGATTGCTAGAGGTTAGCCCTGATTGCTAGAAGTTAGCTCTGATTGCTAGAGAGCTCTGATTGCTAGAGATTAGCTCTGATTGCTAGAGGTTAGCTCTGATTGCTAGAGGTTAGCTCTGATTGCTAGAGGTTAGCTCTGATTGCTAGAGGTTAGCTCTGATTGCTAGAAGTTAGTTCTGATTGCTAGAGGTTAGCTCTGATAGCTAGAGGTTAGCTCTGATTGCTAGAAGTTAGCTCTGATTGCTAGAGGTTAGTTCTGATTGCTAGAAGTTAGCTCTGATTGCTAGAGGTTAGTTCTGATTGCTAGAGGTTAGTTCTGATTGCTAGAGGTTAGTTCTGATTGCTAGAGGTTAGCTCTGATTGCTAGAGGTTAGCTCTGATTGCTAGAAGTTAGCTCTGATTGCTAGAGGTTAGTTCTGATTGCTAGAGGTTAGTTCTGATTGCTAGAGGTTAGCTCTGATTGCTAGAGGTTAGCTCTGATTGCTAGAAGTTAGCTCTGATTGCTAGAGGTTAGTTCTGATTGCTAGAGGTTAGCTCTGATTGCTAGAGGTTAGCTCTGATTGCTAGAAGTTAGCTCTGATTGCTAGAGGTTAGTTCTGATTGCTAGAAGTTAGCTCTGATTGCTAGAGGTTAGCTCTGATTGCTAGAGGTTAGCTCTGATTGCTAGAAGTTAGCTCTGATTGCTAGAAGTTAGCTCTGATTGCTAGAGGTTAGCTCTGATTGCTAGAGGTTAGTTCTGATTGCTAGAGGTTAGCTCTGATTGCTAGAGGTTAGTTCTGATTGCTATAGGTTAGCTCTGATTGCTAGAAGTTAGCTCTGATTGCTAGAGGTTAGCTGGGGGAGCTTAAGCGCCTGCGACCTGTGGTCGCAATAGCAGGACCGGCGCACCATCAGCTGGCCAAGACCTAGCAGATCTACCTCCTCGTGGTCTCCCCTGGTAACAGTCTGCGTCAAAACAGACTGGCTAACAGAAGCTAGGATCGCCGTGTTCCCTGTAGTGGTGGCTGTTACTGATTGAGGACCCAGTATTGCAGTACCTCTGGGCTGGACTAATAGTTTCCCAGCGCAGCCTGGGACAGACGACCTCCAACCTCCAACCTCCAGTAAGAGCCGGGAATGTCAAAAAGCCATTACGACCCGCCACATCGTATGAGTCAAAGGGCAAACAAGCTCATATCAACTCGTGGTAATCCATCAACAACAACAACAACTAGAGGTTAGCTCTGATTGCTAGAAGTTAGCTCTGATTGCTAGAGATTAGCTCTGATTGCTAGAAGTTAGCTCTGATTGCTAGAGGTTAGCTATGATTGCTAGAGGTTAGCCCTGATTGCTAGAAGTTAGCTCTGATTGCTAGAGAGCTCTGATTGCTAGAGATTAGCTCTGATTGCTAGAGGTTAGCTCTGATTGCTAGAGGTTAGCTATGATTGCTAGAGGTTAGCTCTGATTGCTAGAGGTTAGCTCTGATTGCTAGAAGTTAGTTCTGATTGCTTGAAGTTAGCTCTGATAGCTAGAGGTTAGCTCTGATTGCTAGAAGTTAGCTCTGATTGCTAGAGGTTAGTTCTGATTGCTAGAAGTTAGCTCTGATTGCTAGAGGTTAGCTCTAATTGCTAGAGGTTAGCTCTGATTGCTAGAAGTTAGCTCTGATTGCTAGAAGTTAGCTCTGATTGCTAGAAGTTAGTTCTGATTGTTAGAAGTTAGCTCTGATAGCTAGAGGTTAGCTCTGATTGCTAGAGGTTAGCTCTGATTGCTAGAGGTTAGTTCTGATTGCTAGAAGTTAGCTCTGATTGCTAGAGATTAGCTCTGATTGCTAGAAGTTAGCTCTGATTGCTAGAGGTTAGCTCTGATTGCTAGAGGTTAGCCCTGTTTGCTAGAAGTTAGCTCTGATTGCTAGAGAGCTCTGATTGCTAGAGATTAGCTCTGATTGCTAGAGGTTAGCTCTGATTGCTAGAGGTTAGCTCTGATTGCTAGAAGTTAGTTCTGATTGCTTGAAGTTAGCTCTGATAGCTAGAGGTTAGCTCTGATTGCTAGAAGTTAGCTCTGATTGCTAGAGGTTAGTTCTGATTGCTAGAGGTTAGTTCTGATTGCTAGAGGTTAGCTCTGATTGCTAGAGGTTAGCTCTGATTGCTAGAAGTTAGCTCTGATTGCTAGAGGTTAGCTCTGATTGCTAGAAGTTAGCTCTGATTGCTAGAGGTTAGCTCTGATTGCTAGAGGTTAGCTCTGATTGCTAGAAGTTAGCTCTGATTGCTAGAAGTTAGCTCTGATTGCTAGAGGTTAGTTCTGATTGCTAGAGGTTAGCTCTGATTGCTAGAGGTTAGTTCTGATTGCTATAGGTTAGCTCTGATTGCTAGAAGTTAGCTCTGATTGCTAGAGGTTAGCTGGGGGAGCTTAAGCGCCTGCGACCTGTGGTCGCAATAGCAGGACCGGCGCACCATCAGCTGGCCAAGACCTAGCAGATTTACCTCCTCGTGGTCTCCCCTGGTAACAGTCTGCGTCAAAACAGACTGGCTAACAGAAGCTAGGATCGCCGTGTTCCCTGTAGTGGTGGCTGTTACTGATTGAGGACCCAGTATTGCAGTACCTCTGGGCTGGACTAATAGTTTCCCAGCGCAGCCTGGGACAGACGACCTCCAACCTCCAGTAAGAGCCGGGAATGTCAAGAAAGCCATTACGACCCGCCACATCGTATGAGTCAAAGGGCAAACAAGCTCATATCAACTCGTGGTAATCCATCAACAACAACAACAACTAGAGGTTAGCTCTGATTGCTAGAAGTTAGCTCTGATTGCTAGAGGTTAGCTCTCATTGCTAGAGGTTAGCTCTGATTACTAGAGGTCAGCTCTGATTGATAGAGGTTAGTTCTGATTGCTAGAAGTTAGCTCTGATAGCTAGAGGTCAGCTCTGATTGCTAGAGGTTAGTTCTGATTGCTAGAAGTTAGCTCTGATAGCTAGAGGTTAGCTCTGATTTCTAGAGGTTAGCTCTGATTGCTAGAGGTTAGCTCTGATTGCTAGAGGTTAGTTCTGATTGCTAGAGGTTAGCTCTGATAGCTAGAGGTTAGCTCTGATTGCTAGAAGTTAGCTCTGATTGCTAGAGGTTAGCTCTGATTGCTAGAAGTTAGCTCTGATTGCTAGAAGTTAGCTCTGATTGCTAGAGATTAGCTCTGATTGCTAGAAGTTAGCTTTGATTGCTAGAGTTTAGCTCTGATTGCTAGAGGTTAGCTCTGATTGCTAGAGGTTAGCTCTTATTGCTAGAGGTTAGCTCTGATTGCTAGAGGTTAGCTCTGATTGCTAGAAGTTAGCTCTGATTGCTAGAAGTTAGCTCTGATTGCTAGAGATTAGCTCTGATTGCTAGAGGTTAGCTTTGATTGCTAGAGTTTAGCTCTGATTGCTAGAGGTTAGCTCTGATTGCTAGAGGTTAGCTCTTATTGCTAGAGGTTAGTTCTGATTGCTAGAGGTTAGCTCTGATTGCTAGAGGTTAGCTCTGATTGCTAGAGGTTAGTTCTGATTACTAGAGGTTAGTTCTGATTGCTACAGGTTAGCTCTGATTGCTAGAGGTTAGCTCTAGTTGCTAGAGGTTAGCTCTGATTGCTAGAGGTTAGCTCTGATTGCTAGAGGTTAGTTCTGATTGCTAGAGGTTAGCTCTGATTGCTATGACTAGCTCTGATTGCTAGAGGTTAGCTCTGATTGCTATGACTAGCTCTGATTGCTAGAGGTTAGCTCTGATTGCTAGAGCTTAGTTCTAATTGCTAGAGGTTAGCTCTGATTGCTAGATGTTAGCTCTAATTGCTAGAGCTTAGTTCTGATTGCTAGAGGTTAGCTCTGATTGCTAGAGGTTAGCTCTGATTGCTAGAGGTTAGTTCTGATTGCTAGAGGTTAGCTCTGATTGCTAGGACTAGCTCTGATTGCTAGAGGTTAGTTCTGATTGCTAGGACTAGCTCTGATTGCTAGAGGTTAGCTGTGATTGCTAGAGTTTAGGTCTGATTGCTAATAAAGGGTTATTCAGAAGATTTATTCCAAGGAAAGATGTTTAGCTATTGATGTTTCAGGTCTCAAAATAAATCAGTGCTTATCAAGGAAATCAAGGTTAGGAATATACGGATTGATACAGAACTCAAATTGTGTCTGTGATTTTATGCGAAGTACAATAAATTATGTCGACGTAATTGCAAAACCTGGGAGAGTGTCATTTAACAAGGGCGGTAGTCAAGAAAATATTTAGACGACCATAGCTTATATATTATATGTAATGATTGACTTTTATATGCAACCAAGATATTTTATCCAAATGACTTGTGAAGTGTAATCAAAGAACTGTGTGAATATACTCTTTTGGTGAGATGTGGACGACGTCTTGAGTCATTATATGAAGTGTCAGCACAAGTGCTGTTCAGAATGTTTGTAGTTGCAGCTTCTGTGCTGTGAATTAATCACTATGTGATGAGCACGTAGTAAATGGAGAATTGCCCACGTCACCAGGATTGTTTGGATTTTCATTTTCTTTATCTTATCCTTTGTGTAAAAGAGGAGTAAGACAAGGATGCATCCTATCACCAAGCTTGTTCAATCTATACACTGAGCAAATCTTTAAAAACATCATAGAGATGCCAGGCCTAAACATTAATGGAAAGATAATCAATAACCTGAGATATGCTGATGATACTGTTCTACTAGCAGAAAATCCTAAAGACCTACAACAATTGCTTAATGTGATAAACATAACAAGCAAAAAATATGGACTAGAAATGAATATAAAAAAGACTAAAACTATGATCATAAACAAAGAAAATTCTCAAGACCTACAATTAAATATCACAGTTGAGAGAATACATCTGGAGACAGTCCAGAGCTACAACTACCTGGGACATACTATAACCAATGATGGAAAATGCAAAACTGAAATAAACAAAAGAATAGGTATGGCAAAAAGTAATTGTAATGCCATGAAAATATACTAACAACAAAACAAATATCAACAGGGCTGAAACTAAGAATGGCAAAATGTTACATCTCCTCAATATTCCTGTATGGTGCAGAAACATGGACATTAGACAAGAAAACAGAACAGAAAATTGAAGCCTTTGAAATGTGGATTTATAGAAGAATAGGTAGAATTGGATGGAAAGAAAAGATAACAAACGATGAAGTTTTAAAACAACTGAAAATAAAAAGAGAACTACTAAATACAATTAAGACAAGACAAATGAAATTTTTGGGGCATGTTAAAAGACACAACAGCCTACTAAAAGTAATATTGGAAGGAAAAATACAAGGTAAAAGAGGCAGAGGCAGACCAAGACTAACATGGACGAGTAACATCAAAAGATGGACAAGTCAATCTATGACAGCCTGCACCATCAAAGCAAGAAACAGAGTAGAATGGCGATCCATGGTAGCCAACTTCGTTGCGGAGAAAGCACTCGATGATGATGATGATCCTTTGTGTATAATTATATCAACACTGTAATGTCACTGTTATATAAAAATGGGTTCCGAAGAATTTTGGGGGGAAGGAAAGGCGGCCTGGCGCCCAAAATGTGCCGTGGTCTTAGAAAAATATTGTCACTAACACTATATTCCCCAGATTCCTAGTATTGCCTGTAGGGAACCTTTACTTTTTTTCACTTTATTCTTTAAACGGGTGAAGAGATCTGACAAATATACCAATTTGGCTAACAAAGAAAAATCTGTCCAACGATCGGTGAGATGAAATTGCTTCTCCGTGAGAAATAATCTTATCTGGTCACTATCTTTCGTTCGCCTGAAGTATTATCTATATCTGCAATGTCGTTTCCTGTATAAATGTTACTGTCTTTTGTAATTCTTGCAGTGGCCCATATAGTTTTGTCTGTAGTGTTATATATATGGGCCAATGGATTTTCCTCAGTCTACTATATTCAGTGCAGTCTTGAAGTATGTGTTCAGCAGTCTGGGGCACCTGTCCACATGTACAAGTAGTTGAGGTGCCGATCTTGAATTTTGTATACATGTTACTATGGAGTCGATGTGTCCTGTTCTGAGGCGTATAATGATAACTTGTTCATATCTATTTATATTATGAAAGGCATCCTGATTTGGGGCTTGTGGTCCTCTGATTGATTTGATTATCTGTTTCTTATGATGGTATGTAACCGGTGTATCTAGTTGTGTGCCTGTTGAACCTTCCTTTGCCAACTGATCTGCTTTCTCATTTCCTGGTATTCCACAGTGATATGGGATCCACTGTAGGGCAACCCTGTGGTGCTTGCAGAGTTCAGTCAATAAGGTCTGCAAATGTGGTAATTTTCTGGATTGTAGGATCTGGTCACTAAATATTTCCATAAACGAGACATACATTTATTTTGTGATAGCCAGTAGACTTCACGGTGCAACCAAAGTTGATAGCGTTAGCTGACACTTTGACTGACTCATTTAAGGTCTGTTTTAATTTTCTGGCATGTTCTTGGCATATTCAGTAGGCAGTTCTTCATCGATGCCTTAATCCCATCGTCATCTTTCCGCTACCCTTCCCATCTCTGATTTCCAGGAACTATCACAGGGCCGACTGGAACTTACTTCAGACAGCAATTATTATACACATTATATTGTTAAAGGGCATTGTGGCTTTTTATGTGGCCAAAATAAGTCACTTTTTATACTCTTAATTTCCTAGCTATACCTTTACCTTTAATAAACAAAATTGTAACAATCTCCTTGGATGTTATCGACAAGGAAGCTGGGGATAATCCACGCGTCAAAAGAAGGGTGGAACACGGCGCCACGAGGGGAACATGAACAATCAGTGAACGAACACTTGGATGGTTCCTGAAACCAGCGGCACAGCGGATATAGGTTAGCCCCGACTGTGATGACGTCAGTCCAAACTAACGACTAAAGACTCATTGGACATGTTTATTTTTTTTTTAAGTGCAAAGAAACATATTTTAAAAAAAGAAAGAAAATCAATCGATCCAAAGCTAGAACACAAAGTGGGAGAGTTTCAGAATAGTCATTATCTTACAGTCCATGTTAACTCTCAACAGCTTTGACAGCATCTTAAAACCTTGGACTATTTCAAATGTCTCAGAAGTCTATTCCAAAATGATTTGGTGACCCGATGCCCTATCTTATCATGTTTTCATTTATTTTATTTCACTTATCTACATACGTTGAGAAGCGTTGCAGCGAGCTGCAGTTTTCTCATGGTCACGTGTGTAGCCAGCACTGACACACTGCTTTCTATATGTGTACTTATGTAGACCGCCATGATTGAAAGTTGTTGTGATGCATAATAATTTCTGTGATATTGTGTAGACAAAATGGCAAATAAATTGAAATGTATTATCGGGGAAACCCCGAGGCGAAACAAACATTTCCCCGGAACAAGGGGTTTTTTTTTTTTCTGCAATCGAAGTAAATCCACAAACAACAGTAAAACACGGCGAAAAAATATGCAGTCGAGCCATGATTCTTTCCTTTTTTCTTGCACCCAACCGTCAACATCTGGAATAACATCTGGAATAACAACATCTGGAATAACAACATCTGGAATAACGACATCTAGAATAACAACATCTGGAATAACAACATCTGGAATAACAACATCTGGAATGACAACATCTGGAATAACCACATCTGGAATAACAACATCTGGAATAACAACATCTGGAATAACCACATCTGGTATAATAACATCTGGAATAACAACATCTGGAATAACAGACATGAGATGGAAGAGACAATGGGTCGTCCAGGAGAGTCAGGTTGATGTATTTTGGGCAGCATATGGAAAGAGGGTCTGCCCAAGCAGTGATCAGGAAGGCTCATGCGGGAGGAGCTAGAGGGAAGTAATTCATCCTGATGAAACGGAGGATTGTACGACGAACCACGGCGTTGTTAGAGACAGTGGTGTCGTCGGGGGTAGAGAGGTAGAAAGTCGAGTCGGATAATTGTTTATCTTATTACACATAAACCTGACTCTCCTGGACGACCCATTGTCTCTTCCATCTCATGCCCTACGGTTCTCATTTCTGACTTCCTCGACAGTGTCTTTCAAGCCATAGTCATGGGGCTCCCTTCGTATGTCAAAGACACTAACGATGCCCTTAACATCTTTCCTCTATCACCCTCCTCCCTGATCGTCACTACCGCCTCTTCGTTATGGATGTCTGCTCCCTGTATACTTCTGTTCCCCACTCCGACGGCCTTCGGCTCTTCAGTTTTTCCTGGTATGTAGGATCCAACCTTCCATCGCCCCTGGCGTCCTCCTCCGTCTAGCAGAATAGTCTTGAACCTCAACTCTTTCGAGTTCAATGGCAATTTCTTCACCCAGATAAGCGGTGTGGCGATGGCACTAAAATGGGCCGTAGCTATGCTTATCTCTTCATGGGCTACCTTGAGCACCAAATCATCCATACCTACCAGGGCCCTCTCCCCCTTATGTATCGTAGGTACATCGATGACTGCATGGTTTGTCTGACCTTCCTGAGGATGATATCTCCCGTTTCATCGAATATGTCGGACATTTCCACGTCTCTATCCACATCACCTTCCACATCTCCACCTCCTCCGTATCTTCCTAGTCATCCTAGTCTCCTTGGGCACCTCTCATCTTCTCACCTCGGTCTTCTACAAGGCCACCGACTCCCATAGTTTCCTCCGCTATGACTCCTCTCATCCTACATCCTGTAAGAACTCTCTTCCCTATTCGCAGCTTCTCAGACTTCGTCGCCTTTGCCAAGACGATGAAGATTTCCTTCACAACGCCCACCTTATGCTTGACTTCTTCCGCCGACGCCTCTATCCAGAAGCAGCTCTCCTTCCTGCCCTGCGTCGAGTTCTCCACACTTCTTGTCAGTCTGCTCTTACCCCCTCCACTCATCCCCCCTCTGATAGAGTAGTACTCGACCTCACCTATCACCTTCACCATTACGCTGTGATTAGGACGATTCACCGCTACCTCCCTATTCTCCGATCTGACCCCACTACTCGTCTGCTCTTCCTTGACCCGCCATTAGTGCCTTTAGACGTGACCGGAACCTCCGAGACCTTCTTGTCAGGGGCCGTCTTCCCGCCGCCCTCTTTAGCCATCGTGGCACCATCCGATGCAACCGAAGAGTATGTAATACTTGTGACCACGTTCTCCAGACCGACACTGTCCTCTTCCCTAATGGTCCTTTCGAGATCAGAGCGGAACATCATTTATGTCATCATTTGCAAGCGATGTAAGTTGACCTACATCAGCCAATCTGGTAGACGTATCTGAGATCGGTGCCGTGAACACTTGAATGACATCACCCGAAAAGCGGACACTCCTGTGGCAGCCCACTTTAACTCGAGTGGCCATCGAGGTAAGACGGATGTCTTGGTTACTGGCTTAGTATCATGCTCCTCTGATCACCACAGTCGGCTCACTCTGGAGCACCGCCTCATCGCTCGCTGGGGTTGCCTCAGCCCTCGTGGCATCAATGTATCCCTGTCCCTCTGAGGACCCTCCTTCCTCCGACTCCATCCTCCCACTTATGGACTTCTCTTCTTATTTTACTTCTTGGGTTTTCCACTCCTCGACCATCCCTGTTCTCCATATCCACTTTGAATAAGCCTTATGTTGCCTTCTTCATCTAAACCCACCCACCTCCCTTTTCTCTTCTGACCACCTTTATGTCCTTCACCTTTTTATCACTCTATTTCCTCTCCACCTGGACTGTACCATCTCTCTGCCCACTTCTATTGTTCCTCGTCCTTCCCACCACCTCTCTACTGATCCACTCCTAACTCACCCTTTTCCTCTCCATTCACTTGTAGTCACTACTCCTATATATCTACTATTCCAGTATCCCCTTATCCTGATGCCCACTTTCATTCCTCTCCTAGGACCCTCATCATCCCCCTTTGTCTATCATTTCCTTACTTCTTTACTTCCTTTGGTTCATACCTCTTGCGCACCATTCCCCTATTACTCCACTCCTTCTAGACTCCCTCTCTTTTATTCACTTTTGACCTACCGACTCTCCTCCTATCCACTTCCTACGTACCTGCTTCTTATCCCTCCTCTCCATTTCTCCTCCTCTATACTTCCCTACCTCTCGAGTGACTCACTTCCTCCGGACCACCCCCTATCACTCTACCGCCCTTCTCCCTACCTATTTGACTTATACCGGTTTACTTATGTTCCTCTCATCATCTCTTCCTCCTCACTTACTCCCTGCCATCGTTGACCTACCTTCTTCTCTTCCAGTTTTAGGCTTTCATTCTGTAGAGTCTATCTCTCTCACCATCTCCCAGTTCACTACTTTGTCTTTTCATTCACTCTTTCTTTATACCTCTCGCAGGTTCTCCCACTTGCAGTGTTCGACTGATTTATGGCAATGTCGGCCCTTCTTGGCCTTCGCTTTTGGGCTTCTAGCTTCCCTTGTACCATTGACCATCGTTTCCCAGCAGTTTGGCAGCTTCCCTTGTACCATTGACCATCGTTTCCCAGCAGTTTGGCAGCTTCCCCACCACCTCTCTCTGTTTCCCCGCCACTTGCCCCCCCCCCCCCCCCACTCACCTGTCTCATCACGTGATACTTTCTCACACATTCTGATGTATGCTCTGATGAATGCGCCATAATGTGGCAAGCGATTTTTCTGAGCACAATTTTTTACAGAAATCATTCCATTTGACATCCTTAGCTGCTTAGCACATATTTTAAAGTGCATCATTTTTTGGTCGACCTGTCTTTCAGACGCTTCAAGAGCTCAGGTTGTGTTCTTCCAATCTTTCTGGCTTTCTGCCATGTCTTGCCTTTGTCTCTTGTTCCGCCAAGCTTCCTCGACTTCTACGTTCCACCAGGGTGGCTGCGTCCATCTCTCCTGCCTTCTACGAGGGCGCACTGTTCCTATGTCTGATTTCTGCTAATGACATTCTGGTCTGTTTTCTCGTAGTGGAATGTGTGGAGCTTTCCTTTCTTCTTCTATTTCTGCTTTTATCAATTAGGAGAACACGTGGATAGTGATCACATCCGTGATCCAGTACACTCCACTTGCAAACCGGTGCGAAGGTGGAAAACACCAGTGCCAGTCTATGACTCTATCAGAGTTCCCTGTTCGAGTGGCCATTCTTGTTCCCTTCCATCATTCAAGCACACTAAATCGACTGATCACTAGTGCGTTCTCTAAGTATCTCCCTGCTTGTTGGTTATGACGTTACCCACTGGTTGCCTCTAGCATTAACGTCTCCACAGAAAATGACGTCTCTTTCTCGAAGTCGAAGAGATTCTGCCATTGTTGTGTGCCCACCTTCCCATTACAGGCATACACATTTACAATCACGAAAGGAACAGGGATCTGCACCCTAACCGCAAGTACCTACAATTCTGTTTTGTCCTACGCAGACATATCAACCTCAGCTGCCACCATATTGTTGCGCACAAGGATGGCCTGCCCAAGGTGTCGCCTATTGTAGAAACAATGAAATCCAGGGCATTAACTGTCCTATCACCAAGAAGAGTTCTTGCAAAATCTTATATTCGGCGCCACAGTAGCTTATCAAGAATGGGCCGTCGTTGATTTATTGACCCACATTCCAATATGTAACGCGCACATACTTTAAGCTTAGCCTCTCACACTTCGACAGACTTTTACCACCTCTCTTACCGTGTCTTGTTTTCTTCTCGATGTTGTCGTTTGGGCTGCATAGGAATACTTACCGTCGTCATAGTATCATAGATGATTTTGTCGCTGAACGTCGATGCTGTGGATGGTCTAGACTCACGTGCACTCACTCAGTCGCACGGTCAAGAACCCGTTTCCACGTTATAGTCTGGACACTCAGTAAATCGCTCTGCATCACGCGGATACACTGTGAGCTTTTGACAATAAATGAATTAGGCGTCCTTGACGACAGACCGGCGAAAACAAACCGCCATTTTTTCACGCGTTCAATAGCGCCCCGCTCTATATTGCCTTGTGGATCTCACAAAGGCATTCGACACAGTAAACAGAGATGGTCTCTACAAGGTGTTAGAAGCATAGGATGCCCTCCTAAATTACTTAGGCTGATAATTTCCTTCCATGAAGACATGAATGGCAAAGTCCATTTTGATGGGAGTCCATCAGAGAATTTCAAAGTCACAAAGGAGTGAAACAGGATGTGTCCTCGCCCCACCCTTTTTGGTATATTTTTGCTGCCCTCCTAAATTACGCCTTCGAAACAGCTCAGGAGATATTTACATTCGCACTAGACCAGATGGCTCACTGTTCAACCTAGCACGACTAAGAGCAATACCAAAACAAATGTTGCCCTACTTAAAGAATTTTTATTTGCTGACGATGCAGCCCTAGTCGCTCATAGTGAGGCCACCCTACAGTCGCTGATCAACAACCTGGATAAAGCATGCGACCTTTTTTCACTGTCAATTAATGTTCAGAAACAGTAATACTAAATCAAGGTGACTTCAAACCTCTATCTATTACTCTAAAAGACTGCCCACTAGAATCAGTACAGAAATTTACATATCTTGGATCCACAGTTACGCAAACCATCTCTCTTGATGAAGAAATAAACTGTCGAATTGGTAAGGCAGCTACGACCTTCGGCAAACTCACAAAAAGGGCATGGAACAAACACGAACTAACTCGAAAGACTATAGCTCGTTTCAAATCACTTGCCCAACTTCAAAACGCTATTGCTCAGAAACCGTTTGTTAAAACTGTTGAAATTTTCCAAATGTTATTAGAATGCAAAAGACCCTTTAAATGTATATTTAACAAATATCTTGCAGCTGCAGTTTTCTTAAAGCGGCGAATTTCTTTGATGTTTGTCAAAATTGTAAATTGTGAACCCTAAATAATAGAAATTACCGTAGTTGCTGGTCTATGATTAATTTTCACTAGGTAAAGGCGTGGCCGTAATGGGGAAATAACTGAATAAAAAAACACCAGGAGAATTATTGTCTTCTCAGTTCGAGGACGGACGATAATATCAAGGTATACCTGTATGTCCAATTTTCATAGTTGTGTGGTCCTGAAAAGGACCGTTTGTTGAACTAATTTAAGGTAATATAGGGGCCAACATTGTGGGGGCTATATACTTTCATTCTGAATCAGACGAGTCTAAAAGATTAATAACTGTTTGGGGTTGAACATTCCACAAACCATCATTTTTCCAATATTCCTCTTCCTGTTTTAAGACGTGGTCTTCACATTTAGCCCAATAATCTTTGTCTATATTTAATAAAGCGAGATTAGCAAGAGTCTTTACATCGCATATTTTGAATGTTGTATTTTCATCTGCCACTTGTCCTTTTAATTTTGCCCAGATTAGTTCTATTGGATTTAAATGAGCATGGTAAGGTGGCAGCCTCAAACTTATATGACCGTGCTCTTGGATAATCTTATCTATTTGAAAAATCTTTGTCCTTTGTTTTTGCTTTACTAGAGATAGTAATTCAGGTTTTAAGTACATGTTATTAAATTGTATGTGCTCCTTTGTGAGCCATATCTTAATAGCATCTTTTGTACTGGATGACGTCGGACTTTATCTTCAAGTGCAACAATGTTGTGGTACGCTGCATTGTCCATTATTAGGCAAGATGGTCGATCTAGTGATGGGAGAACAGAATTTTCAATCCAATGTCTAAATATGTGACCATTCATCTCAGAGTGATAATCCCGATTGTCTATGGATTTTGAAAGAAAAATGAGCTCTGCATTCTGTATTAGTCCATGTTGTCGACTACCTGCATGAGCAATTATCAAGCGCTGTCCTTTGCTGCTAGGTATTAATCTCTTAATCTTTCCATCTGATGACTGCCATTCCCTTTGGTTAGTGTGGTGAGCATTGATCCATGTTTCATCCAAGTACACAATATCATAACCTTGCTTGCGCACCTCTTTTACTTCACGTAAGTACTTGCTTCTCATGACTACTATATGTGGCTTCTCACAGATGATGTTTCGTCCATTGGAATACTTTCTGAATGTAAAGCCTGCAGCTCTCACATTCCTCCATAATGTAGACTTTGATATTTCAATACTGTTGTTCTTTTTCAGCGAATTTTAATTTTCTTATTGTAACAGTTTCATTCATACCCAACATTTTGCGAATTTCACTTCTAATAAGTTCACTGTCGAAATTATCCAACATTTTTGCTCTTCCTTGTGATTTTGTATATTTTGAACATTGACGGTCACGTGCTTGAATCCAGCGATTAAATGACCGTTTAGATAAATCCAAAATGTGTCTTGTCCTATTCTCAGGGTTTTCTAAAGAATGAAATAATCTTCCTCGTTTAGCCTCTTTGCAAAAATAGTCATACATTTTTATTGCGATGTTTTGTAAACTGCAGAATTTCATTTTAAGACTCATGATAAATGTTATTGTTCCACGTCTACGCCTATGAATGAACGGAAATGGAACACACAATTTGTCGTGTTTTTTACAAGTGTCTAATTGTGTCAAAAAAACCACGGGAAAGCGTGCAAATACGTCAATTTACCGTGTATGGATTTGTACTCGCTATTTTTAGTTAAAATACTGTAAACATTAAGTTTTGACTACATCAATGGGTCGTTATAAATTTATATAAATCAAATAAGCAACAATATAACCAAATGTTTTTTTTAATGAAATTAATTCCCTGTTGGGTTCTAATCATTATAACTTTACATGCAACTTTTGAATATCTTACAAGTGGTTAAAAAGCTATCGATTTTTAAAGTTGGGCACGAGTTATGAAACAAGCTATTATAGTTGTGCCGATCTTGAATTTTGTTTACATGTGAATATTGGGTCGATTGTGTCCTGTTCTGAGGCGTATAATCTTAACTTATTCCCATCTATTCATATTATAAAGGCATCCTGATTTGGGGCTTGTGGTCCTCTGATTGATTTGATTATCTGTTTCTTATAATGGTATGTAACCGGTGTATCTAGTTGTGTGTCTGTTGAACCTTCTTATACAGCTGATTTGCTCTCTCGTTTCCTGGTATTGCACAGTGAGATGGGATCCACTGCAAGGCAACCCTGTGGTGCTTGCAGAGTTGAGCCAATAAGGTCTGCAGATGTGGTAATTTTCTGGATTGTAGTGCCTGGAGTACTGATCTTGCATCTGTCAAAAACACTACAGGCTGCGGGCTAAGATTACTGTTCAACAGTTTTTCTATTGCCAACTTTATTGCTTGTATTTCTGCACCATAATTGTGACAATATTTCTCTGTTGCTATTTTATTCATATCCCTAGTGTTATTTAGGTACTCTATATATGCACCTGCTCCCCCATTCTTTACTGCATTCTGTGCTGATCCATCTGTGCACACACGAATTCATAGGTCCGTGGGTATTCTTCATCCAGGAAACTGAGAGTTATTGTTTTACGCTGTATATTATTTTGTTCCTCCTTGTCAAATATCCCTTTCACTTCTGTCCGTATTTGTATTGTCAATGTGATTTAATTTCTGTGAGCTTCTAAATTACGAAAATCAAAAGCTCATGGTGTCTCCTTGTGCCGAAGAGGTGATTGACTGTAGTTGGCCAGACTATAACGTGGAAACGGGTTCTGGACCGTGTGACTGAGTGAGTGCACATGAGTCTAGACCATCCACAGCATCGACTTTCAGCGACCAAATCAACAATGACAGCAGTAAGTATTCAGATGAAGCACAACGACATCGAAGGAGGAAAACAAAAAAAGGTAAACGCGTTGGTATGAAACTATCGAAGTGTGAGCGGCTAGACCTAAAGTATGAGCGCGTTACATATTGGAACTGTGCTTCCATAAATCAACGACGACCCATTTTTTATAAGCTACTGTGTGGCACCGATATAATGATTTTGCAAGAAACACTTCTTGGTGATTGGACGGTTAGTGCTCCTTGATTTCATTGTTTCTACAATAGAAGACACCTTTGACAGGTCATACATTGCGTGAAACAATGTGGTGGCAGCTGAGGTTGATATGTCTGCGTGGGGCAATGCAGATATGCAGGTATCCTAACTATCACGAACTTCAGTGAGTCTCACCGATGCTGACAAGTCATGTTATGACAAGTATTTTAAACTAAAAGTTCTACCAGATATATACGAATATATGATGAAACATGTAATTTACTATTTGGATAGTTTGTCAAAGAAGGTGTTGATCTCCTCCTGCGTTAGTGGACGCATGGTTGTTTACTAATTTAGTTCATATAAGATAGCGTCCACAAGAGTCAGAGTGAAATGAATCTCCATTGTCGCCAACCTTCGATGCAGGGAGAAAGCACGACAAGATTGTGTTCTGAGCTTATACTCCAGGCATTGTGCTAGTAAAAGCTAGACTATAACGGCCGCCGTTGAGAATGAACGAAATTCTGCAAATTAGATCTTGGCCGTTGGGCTTTGTTCAAACGTAGACAAGCGTCCATCTTGGTGCATCCATCTTCTTATAGTCTGTTGTTTGATGTATGATGGTGATGGTCTAATCACCAACTAATTACTACATCAAGCCTGAGCAGATGGTGCTCGTAAACCTGGGAGGGCTGACCATCTAAGGGCAGAATCCCCCTACAGAAAAGACCATCTGCTGCCTTGCAGGAATATTGGGGACAATCAAAGGCTAAGGAAAGCAAACCTGAATAAAATGCTGGCTGAAATTTGATGCACTGGGCCACTGGCGCAGAACACAGTGCAACGTTTTAACAAGTAATCAATCAGACTGGATCAATTAGACTCTAATTATGATAGAAACTACCGCTGACCGGAAAGGCTTCAAGAAACAGCTGAATATAATACACTGGAATGCGGAGGGCATATACCACAAAAAAAAACAAGCTCTAACAATCAGACTAGCAGAGGAGGAGATAGACGTTGCCTGCATCCAGGAAACTCATCTTAATCCTCAGCACAGATTTATGATCAGGGGCTACCAAACATTTATACAAGACAGGGAAGGTCACAAGGGTGACATACTTATACTTATTAAAAATTCTATCCCAGCAAAACTGATAGATGTAGTCACAAACGGAAAGGCAGAGATCATTGGTACAGACCTATACATTATCTCCGCTAGTATAAGGATATTTAATATATACTGTCCAAATGACAAATTACTGAAGCTGGATCCAATGGAAATAACACCATCAAAATCCCTGGTAGTAGGAGACTTTAACAGCCACTCTGAAAGATGGGGATATAAGGAGTCCAATGTTCGAGGTGAAGAAGTGGAAGAATGGGAAATAGACAACAACCTATTCCTCATAAACTCTAGGGAGGACCCCCCCCAACCTTCTACTCAAGAAGATGGAAAACAACTTCCACTCCCGACCTAGCATTTGCAACTGGAGACATATCTATAAAAATAACCATAAAAATGCTGAACCAACTTGGAGATAGTGACCATAGATCAGTCAAACTTTCAGTGGCTCTTGCTCACAAACAGGAGTTGCAAATACCTCTTCCCCGCTGGAACTTTAAGAGAGCAGATTGGGCAAAGTTTGCAAGGCTTACTGATGCAAATACTGCGCCTATCAACACCCACGAAAAGAAGGTCAATAATATGATAGAGCGGTTAACAAATGGCATCCTGAGAGCTGCTAAAGAATTCATTCCTAGAGGAGCAAGAACAAACTACAAGCCATACTGGAGCAAGGAAATAGAAACACTAGAAGAGGAGCTGGACTCTGCTAGAGAACTAGCTGGAACAACACACAGCACAGAGAGCAACATTGCCTATAAAGCAGCCTCGGTTAAATACAGTAAAAAAAAAAAAAAAAGTAAAGTACCCCCGTCACGCCAAGTGGCGTATAGGGAAATATGGTGTTAGTGACCCTATATTTTACAGACCTTCAACACATGATTTTTGGGGTAATGTGGTCAGTATTACGCCGTGCTACTTTCCTTTCCAAAAAAAAAACCCGGTACCCATTTAAGGCTGGGTGAACCCGGAAGCCGTCGGTTGGGATCGAACCCTACTCCTTGTCCGTGGTAGTCCAGTTCACTAACCACTGAGCTATCGCGGCTCCCATACGGCCAAATACAGACGTGATGTCATAATATCAGCAAGACAGAGCTGGATAGACAAAACAGAGAGCCTTAATCTAGACAAAAATGGTCATAAACTATGGAAACTTGCGAAAGCTCTGAGCGACGAAAACAACTGCTGACCTCCAATATCATTAGCACACAATAAGAACATCCATGACAGGCAAAAGGGCAGCAATTCTACTGATAGAGACTTACAAAAACATTAGTAGAATAAGCATTCCAATAGACAAATAGAAAGCTGCAAGACGGGAAAACCAGATGCAAAACACATGACTTTAGCACCAGAAGAGCATCAGACGACCATCTTTACCCCAACTGAATTAGATGTTGCCCTCAAAGGATTGAAGCTCAAAGTTCCCCTGGTAAAGATGGAATCTCCAACGAAATGCTCCTAAATCTGGGACAGAAAGCCAAGAGCCAACTTCTAAGGATAATAAATGCTAGCTGGAAGGAATTGCCAATGTGCCGGCAATCTGGAAAGAAGCTATTATGGTGCCCATCCTCAAGCGTGAAAAAGACCCACTAGACCCAAGTAGCTATAGACCAATTAGCCTACTGAGCTGCCTGAGTAAACTCATGGAAAGGCTGGTTAACAGAAGACTTATGTGGCATTTGGAGACAAAACAACAAATCGTACCACAACAAAGTGGCTTCCGCCAGCACAGATGAACTGAAGACCTGGTCACCTACATTTCACAGGCAATAGAGGATGCTCTACAAAAAAAGAAACCCACACAGCAGTGTGGTTCGACATGGAGAAGGCTTTTGATAGGGTTTGGCGAGAGGGTTTAAAGAACAAGCGTTTTAGACTTGGCATCCAGGGTCGTTTATTCAATTGGGTCTCTCAATACCTTCAGGATAGAACGGACAGAGTACAAGTTCAAGGTCAACTAAGTAAGAAGGTCACTATCGAACAAGGTGTCCCACAAGGCGGAGTCTTGTCCCCAACACTCTTTTTAATTTTCATAAATGACATCGTAATGGACATTCCATCCAGAATACACCAGCAATATACGCAGATGATCTGGCGTTATGGGCTCGCGAGGAAGTATGTCGGTGGCTGAACCCAGGATGCAAGATGCCCTACGTGAACTTGAAAAATGGACGAACACCTGTTTCTTACCAATCAACAAAAAAAAACTTGATGAGAGAGTCTGGAATCCTACTCTGATTGAGTCTTGATCGCAGATATATATACACATATATATATATATATATATATAAGCAGGTATATGCGGTTAAGGTGCAAACCGCAGTTCATTTCGTGGTTGTAAATGTGCCTGTAATGGGAAGGTGGACACACAACAACGGCAGAATCAATTCGCGTTCGAGGAGGAGCATATTATTTTCTCGGAGACTTTAATGCTAGAGGAAACCAGTGGGGTAACGTCCTAACCAACAAGCAGGGAGAAGACTTAAAGAACGCACTGGTGTCGGTCGATTTAGTGTGCTTGAATGATGGAAGAGAAACCAGAATGGCCACTTGAACAGAGGACTCTGATAGTGTCATAGACCTGGCACTGGTGTCTTCCGCCTTCGCACCGGTTGCAGGTGGAGTGTACTTGGATTCCACGGAAGTAATCATTATCCATGTGTTCTCCTAATTTAGAAAGGCAGAAATAGAAGTCACAAAAATCAAGCTCAAAACATTCTACTATGAGAACACAGATCAGGTCGTCTTTAGCAAAATCAGACACCGCAACAGAGCGCCCCTTGCAGCAGGCAGGAGAGATGGACGCAGCCACCCTGGTGGAAACGTAGAAGTCGAGGAAACTTGGTGGAACAAGAGACAAACGGTCAAGACATGGCAGAAAGCCAGAAAGAATGGAAGAACACAGACTGAGCTCTTGAAGCGTATGAAAGAAGAGGTCGACCAAAAAAATGATGGTTTTTAAACTATGTGCTAAGCAGGCTAAGGATGCCTAGTGGGATGATTTCTGTAAAAAAAAGGATTTTTAGAAAAATCGCTAGTCACATTTGGCGCCTTCATCAGAGCATGAATGGCACAACACGACATAGAGACATACCAGACTACCAGAGCACAGGCCAGATATGGCACAAATCTGATGAGAGCAAATGGAAGGCCCTGCTTACCCGCTACATTGAACAGACTGGCCAAGAAATGAGGCTGTAAGAGTGAGGATACGCGGATCGCTGTCAAAATTGTGTAAGGATATAGTGCTGGAAGAAGATCTCACAATCACAACCGATACCATTCGCACAACACTTAAATGGTCACACAACACTGCTCCTGGTTCAGAATGTGTTCGATAAGACGACATAGGCGATTTAGCTGACAACGCAGAAATGCAAAAAAATGACCATAGAGTTTAATGCCAGCATTCGGAGTGGCCAGATTAAGAAGTAGTTGCTACACAGTTATTTACTATCGTTACTAAAGCCAAACAAGGACCATTCTCAGATCAATGCTTACAAAATTATCATGATACAGAACACTGCAGCTACAGGAGAAAATAGTTGCCCGTGTCCTCACCTGTCACCTTGAACAGAAACGCGCATTCCCACCCACACTCGGAGGTTATAGATATAGCAGAGACATGGCTCAATGCGGCAGTCTTTGCTTATGACGTGTTCGAAGGCTTCCACAGACGAGAGGTGACATGTGCTGCTACTATAGATTTGGAGGATGAATACAAGAGAGTACCATTTGGATACCTCGTGCACATGCTCCTCAAAATGCGATGCACCCCTTCCTCATTAGATGGATCGCTGTAGCATTGCAACGGTGGTACGAATGGGAGCTGATGAGGTGACAAGGTGATGACATATCTCGGAGTTAAGTTTGATGGCAGCCTGTGTTTTCGGGATCACGTTGACCATGTGATAACAAAATCCCGCAAAGGATTAGCCGCCTTGAAGGTCATGGCAACTGCCAACATCGAGCAAAGGCTACTTACCCTTCTGTTACAGGAACTAGTTCTCCCACCAATCGAGTACGCTCTGGCGATTCTTACTGTCAGAACGATGCAATTTGACAGCTGAAGAAAATACAAAATGAAGCTATGCGCATTATCTTGGGGTGTACTAGGGACACTCCCTGTGTAGCAATGAGGTATCTTCTTGATGTTCCAAACATGGATGACAGGATCAAGATCTGGGGGGTACGAGCATACCTGAAGGTAAGTTGCAGATAAAAAGCATCCATTGCATCACGAGCTCAACACAGGGAAGGGTGTCAGGCTAAAAAGAGGCTAATCATGGGTGGGCCCTCTCTCTCTCTCTCTGCGATCAGGACTCAATCAGAGTAGGGTTCCAGACTCTTACATGAAGTCAGCTGTCAGGTTAAGTGTGTGATCGCCCCACAAACAGAACATCACAATTGGAGTCTGCCAGGTCCACTCTGATTGAGCACCCGTTAAAACGTTGCAATGTGTTCTGCGCCAGTGGCCCAGTGCATCCGATTTCAGCCATCATTTTGTTCAGGTTTGCATTCCTTAGCCTTTGATTGTCCCCAATCTTCCTGCAAGGCAGCAGATGGTCTTTTCTGTATGGGATTCTGCCCTTAGATGGTCGACCCTCCCAGGTTTACGAGCACCATCTGCCCGCGTCACTAGAGGTGACTAACACAGACATGCACACACAAAGATATGAGATGTGACTAACACAGAATTGCCCTTCAGCGATACGAGGCATGACTAACTAACACTGACACACATCAAGATATATGACACATGACTAACTAACACTGACACACATCAAGATATATGACACATGACTAACTAACACTGACACACATCAAGATATATGACACATGACTAACTAACACTGACACACATCAAGATATATGACACATGACTAACTAACACTGACACACATCAAGATATATGACACATGACTAACTAACACTGACACACATCAAGATATATGACACATGACTAACTAACACTGACACACATCAAGATATATGACACATGACTAACTAACACTGACACACATCAAGATATATGACACATGACTAACATAAACATGCACATAAAGATATAAGATTTGACTGTCATAGACATGCACACACAAAGTTATGACACATGCCTAACATAGACATGCACACAAAGATATGAGATATGACCAACATAGACATGCACACACAAAGATATGAGATGTGACATACACAGACATGCACACACAAAGATATGAGATATGACTAACATAAACATGCACACAAAGATATGAGATATCTAACCCAAACATGCACACACAAAGATATGACACATGACTAACACAGATACACACTAAGATATGAGACATGACTAAACACATACACACATAAAGATATGAGATATGATTAACACGGACACACCAAGATATGAGATATGACAAACATGACACACACCAAGATATGAGCCATGGCCAGCACACACACACACACAAGCTAAGATATGAGCCATGGCTAGCACAGAAACATATCAAGATATGAGCCATGGCTCGCACAGAAACACATCAAGATATGAGCCATGGCTTCACGGAAAAACACCAAGAAATGAACCATGTCCAGCACAGAAACACATTAAGGTATCCATATGCTTGGGTTTGTTGTAGTACTCTTCTTAACGTGGGAATCATCGACATACGAGGCGCAGGCCCCGATTAACTGTTCACAGGTTTCGTTCAAACAGTTGTCCGGAGATTTGAGGGTGCAGTCTGACCCGTAGAACGTTCCCTTGCATGTACAGTTCCCGGTTGACTGTTCACAGGTGTCGTTGAAACAGTTGTCCGGACATTTGAGAGTGCAGTCTGATCCATAGTACGTTTCCTTGCACGTACAGTCTGTACTTACGGGGTCACATATGATGTCACAGCCATCAGAACACGTCTGTTTGCACTGTTGCCCAAAATTACCATCGGGACAAGTATCACTACAGGTGTGACCAGGACGTTTACATTGTAGACATTTTCCGGATTTTTCCTCACATAAAGGACAGACACTAAGACACGACCCGGAGCAGTCGTGTCCATAGATCCCATGTGAACAGTTGCCGTGACACGTACCGATGATGACGTTGCTTGTGTGTGACGACAATAGGGTTCACAGAAATGTTTGGTTATGGTTATCATTATAGTGGAACACTACACCGCCACTGTCAGAGAAAGCCTGTAGAGTGGCATTCTTTACCCGAATCATAGTGCTAGCTCGATGATAAATTCGAATTGTGTGAGTCTTCTGGGCGTGACATAGTTCAGATACCAGTAAATAGAATTTGTTCCACTTCTCAATTGTGTGTGTGCAGTCATTGTCATAGAGATTGGTCTTTGTTTTGCCATTAACTGCGGCATCTGGTCCACATCCGTCTCCTGTTTAACAAGCATTAAATGTGTCGGTCTGGTTTGTGATCTGTTTGAGAGCACATTCCGACTCCCGCCAATGTAGATGGAGCAGTATTTGCAACTATCGCCCTTCAATCCGTAATCTGTTGATCAGACCAGCCCCAGAGCAAAAGACATCAATCTCGTGCGAACTAACTACAAACCGTGTCAAAAAAAATGGGTGGGCCGAGCAGAAGATGTCATCAAACAAATCTGTGGGCGTAACAATATCAACGCTGGCGAGGAGTGGATACCGTGTCTACGTTATTCATGGGGACAATCTCGTGTATTGTCACACTCGACAGGAAATGAAGGGAACAGAACTCAGTCGTGTCAATGCGGAGGTCAACGGTCTCATCTGGGATAACACCGATGAGAAAGATGCAGTCATCTATACAGACGGATCTGTAAAACGACACAAAAGGAGTGCATGGCATTTACATCACGCTCGGCAGGCAGAGTTGTCAAAGAAGACAGTGGTGCATACGTCATGGCCACGTTTAGTATAACGATGGAGGTGATGACAGTGACCAGGGCATTCATCTGGTTAAAGTCACAAGACTACACCCACGCCTGCATACTGAGTGATTCGATGAGTATGATAAGAAAAGTAGAGGCGGGCTCTGTACGCATGTAATGGGTAGAGTCATTCATCATCATCATGTGCCATACCGTTGGCGTAGGTGATCATGTCCTTCCACAATCTTTTATCTACAGTTCATCGTATCAGTTCTGTTGTTGACTGTTTTCCTTGCCATGACACCAAACTATCCAGTATTTCTCTCTTTGTCGTCCGTGATATATCTTTCCTTTTATTTTGCCAGTTGTACCAAGTATTCCAAAGTATTCCAACTTTCTCTTCTCATGATGTGTCCGAAAAATGTTTATTGTTTCTTTCTGATGTTTTTTAAGCGTTCCCTTTTTGTGTTGGCTTCTTTGAGAATTTCTTCATTGGTCTTTTTATCTGTCCAGGGAACTTTCAACATTCTTCTGAGAAATCCAATCTTTGTGGTCTCTAATAGTCTTTTCATTTGTTTGCATGCTGTCCATGATTCGCTTCCATAGGTCAGAATTGGTTCTATATAGCACCGATGAACTCTCCTTCTCACTTCTATTGACATGGATTTGTTGCATAAGATATTTTACATTTTCTGAAATGCTATTTTGGCCTGAGCTATTCTGCTTTTTATTTCTGTGGTGCATCTTCCTCAGATATTATTATTGCTCAAGTATTTGAAGCGTTGCACTGTTTCAGATTTGTCCTGTTTATTTTTATGCTGCATGATGTTTTATACTCAGAAGATGGAGATTAAAGTAGCAACGATAAATATATGCGGGATAAAAAAATAAAGAAGTCGAACTTATAGAAGAAATGACAAAAATTAAAATTAAAATACTAGGATTAGCGACACCAGAGTAAAAGGACAACAGATAAATAAAACACACATGAACTACACGAAATATTCTCAGGAGTCGACAACTCAGAAAGAGCAACACACGGAGTAGGTTTTATCATCGACCCGAACACGCAAAGAACATTCTAGAAATAAAATACCATTCAGAAAGAATTATCACAATCAAACTACTAGAAGACGATCGAAAAACAAATTACATTCAAATCTATGCAGCTTGCAACAACAATGAAAGAGACAGCGAAGAATTCTACGACACACTGAGTGAAATCATTAACAATATTGACGAAAGCGACGATATGTTAGTGTCGCGAGATCAGCCAAAAATAAAGAGAATATACGAAACAAACAAAAGAAGCGAAAAGAACAGACAACAAAAATAAAACAATTAAAAGATCAAGAAACAAGGAAAACCCTAGAAGAAAAACTAACAGAGGAATTCAAGAAACTCCCCAACGAAGTATGCACAGTAGAAGAAGAGTGGAAACAATTTAAGAAAACAGTAACCAACATCTCTAAAACAGTTTGTGGAACGAAGCTAAGAACAAGAGAAGGGAAAAAGAGCACCCCGTGGTGGAACGAAACAATCAGAGAAGCAATTAAGGAAAAGAAGAAACTGTTTAAAAATTGGAGGGAGAACAAGAACCAAGAAAAATATGAAAAATATGCCTTAGTTCGAAAAAGAGTTAAAATGTTGATCAAAGAAGCTAAGCAAAAGAATTGGACAGAATTCGGACAAAACATGAGCAGGGGCTTCACAAGAGATTTCTACAAAGCAGTGAAAGCCACAAGAGCGAGAAAAGAAAACCATGATCCTACTGAGCTGATAAATGACAAAGATGGACAGCCAATATCAAATAACCAATGTATGCAACAGAGATGGAAATAATATTTTGAAGACCTGTTAAACATACCAACTACCAATAGGACAACAAAAACCACGCTAGAACTCACAAATACTGAACCCAACATCATGAAAGAGGAAATCGAAGAAGTAATCAAATATGCACCAAGAAATAAAGCACCGGGGATAGATAACATAGCAATAGAAATAATAGCAGCAGCAGGAGAAACAGGAATGCAATGGCTGCACAGAATATTTAATGCAGCATGGCACCAACAACAAGCCCCAGAAGACTGGCAACAGGCAATCATCATACCAATATGGAAAAGAAAGGTAGCAAAAGAGACTGCAACCAATTTCTCTTCTCAGCCATGTAGGAAAGCTATACGCCAAAATCTTGGAAAAAAAGGCTGAGACCAATAATAGAACTACAGTTAAGCGATTCTCAAATGGGGTTACGAAAAAACAGAGGATGTACCGACACACTATTCACATTAAAACAGCTTGCAGAAAAAACGACAGAACACAATCAAAACTTATACATAGCCTTCATTGACCAGGAAAAAAGCATTCGACAGAGTAAACAGAGAAGAACTGTGGGAGATACTAACAACATACGGAGTAAGCCAACATCTAACCAACCTTATTAAAAGTCTCTACGTCAACAGCAGCTGCAGGGTCAGAACAGTAGCAGGCTACATAGACCACTTCGCAGTTAGACCAGGTGTAAGACAGGGTTGCGTACTATCCCCTCTACTGTTTATTACATACATGGACCATATATGCAACCTAGCCAACCCCAGAGACAGAGGAGATCAACGAGCTTTTATTTGCAGACGATCAGGCACTAATACATGAAACAATAGAAGACCTACAAGAACACTTAAACAAACTCAACATCTCAGGCACAAAATACAACATGAAAATCAACATTAATAAAACAGAAGTCATGAATGTCGCCAAAAATAAACATAACATCAACATAACTATAGAAGGCAGACAACTAAAACAAGTAGAGGAATTCAAATACCTAGGAAGTCTAATGACAAACGATAATTCTCAAACAGCAGAGTTAGAATCAAGATGCAACAAAGCTTGTCAAATCATCGGACAGTTATCACCACTATTGTCCAACAAGGAAATAACTCTGGAGGCAAAACGAGCACTATACAATACAATCTTCATCCCATCGTTGTGCTACCAATGCCAGACCTGGACCCTAGATGCAAGAACAATAAGAAAAATAACCTCTACAGAGATGAAATGTGTTAGACGAATGACAGGAAACAGTCTGAGAGATAAGATCAGAAATGAAGAACTGAGAAAATAGCTAGGAATAGCCCCCACCATAGAATATATAAGGAAAGTAAGGTAAAAAAAGTAAAGTACCCCCGTCACGCCAAGTGGCGTATAGGGAAATATGGTGTTAGTGACCCTATATTTTACAGACTTCAGCACATGATTTTTGGGGTAATGTGGTCAGTATTACGCCTGTGCTGCTTTACTTTCCCAGAAAAAAATCCGGCACCCATTTACGGCTGGGTGAACCCGGCAGCCGTCGTTGGGGTATCGAACCCTACCCCTTGTCCGTGGTAGTCCAGTTCACTAACCACTGAGCTATCGTGGCTCCCAATATATAAGGAAAAAAACAGATAAAATTGTTTGGCCATGTGACAAGTCAGAAATAACAAAACACTACACAACAGGCCTTCAACAAACGTTGTGAGAACACCATACCCAAGGGTCGACCACGGAAAAGATGAGTCGATGGAATATTAGAAGCACTAGGAAACATAACAGCAGCAGCGGCGAACAGAACAGCAAAAGACCGCAAACTATATCTCCCCTCGACGCTGAAAGGCAGATGAGGAAGGAAAGAAGAAGAAAATGATGGTGATGATTGTTTCTTTGATAGACCATTACTTCTGTTTTTTTTACTATTCAGACTGAGACCCTTCTGTTGCTTTCTTTTACTATTATGTATACATTTTTTGCATTTCATTCTCTGTCTCTGCTATTAAGACTGTGTCATCCGAATATTATTTATGTTGTGGCCGTTGGCTGTAGAGTCATTACAGAAGTCGAAAATACGAAAGGTCACCTTTGTCTACGTCCCTGGACATACGGAAGTACGAGGAAAGAAAGTGCGGAGAGATTGGCTAGTTGCGCTATTGTTGAGGACAGTCAACCAATGGATCGGGTGGACATCATCAATGCCTTCCGAGATGTAGGAAAGGCACAGGTTTCGACAACCATGAGTTCACGTCATTCCTTATGATGGAAGATATGGGATTTAAGATGGGCACAGCCGAAACGAGAAGTTAGTGGGGGTGTAAAGAGACTTATCAACCAACACAGAACTGGAGTCGTCAGTCGCTGGACACTGCAGGGCATGCTGAGGGGGGATCTGAGCAATAATGAACATGTTCTGAGTGCATATCGATGACCCGCAAATAACTCAATTGATTACACGTTTCATTGTTTTGAACAAACAGTTTGTAAGGCTGATTGGTCATTAGCTCGATGTCATAGAACCATCTTTACCTAGCTTTAGTAATGGCATCCTAATTATTTATCTCCATGTCTGTAGCACTCTACCTGTCATCCAGCAAATATTGTAGATCTGCAGTAGTTTTTTCCTTAGTTCTTAATCATTTAATTGGACAGTCCATCACTGCCTGGTGACTTTTTTTCATTTTTAATTTGGATATTGCCAGCTCTAGCTCTCTTTGTGTAATAAGTATTTCCATGACTTAATGTATGGTCCCTTCTTGTCTTGCATTTTGCTGCTTTAAGCGGGTCTCTTGTCGTTTCTCTAGGCTAATTTCAATATTATTGTCATTTGCAAAGGAGTCTGCAAAGTAATTTGCTGCCTGTTTATCCGTTAAGTTATTTCCATCCTTCTTCATGTAATTTTGGAGTTCCTTTCTTTACCCTCATCATTCAGCTGTTTTACAAGCTCCCCATCCTTTAACACTTCAAGCTGACACGCATTGATGTTGTTCTTTACAAGTGTCAATATTCTACCCATTTTCCTGTCCTTTCTGTCAGATCGGTAGCACTGATATCCCCTAATCTTCAAGGCTATGTCGTTGTTTAGATGGGTTTCCTGCAAACAGCATAGGCTTACTTGCTCTTCACGTAGGATATTATCAGCTCTATTTTTGTTACTGTACCAATCTCTTTTGCAGGTGATGCCTTCAGCATTCCAGTACATTATTTTAAGTGGTCTTAGTTTTAATTAGCCATTAGCTCTATTCTCTTGGCCCCTGACTCCACAGGGCGGTTGAGAGGACATCCAGTAATAGTGGTTGGGCCCTTTCGAGGCGGAGGGCCCGGTACTGCACCTGCCTGACTGTCTATCACAGGACGAGTGCCATATCGATTCACAGTTATAGACATACTTCCCATTGGCGTGATTGCTTGCCATCCTGATAGCTATGGTGTCCCTTCTGGCTGGTTGCCTCCATCTTCAACTCTTATACTTGCCAGATCAGACTGTGGACCTTCTCGGTGACACCTGGCCAGTCTTGGTTTTCAGTCCTTGGTGACTGTTATGCCCCATCCCCACCACAAGGAGCTGGCATTGACAGGGAGCATTGACATGATTGTTAGGGTCTTAGCATGTTGCAGGACTGTTAAGTTGGTTAGTTTGTCATGCCATTTGATGTACATTATTCTGCAGAGACATCGCATGTGGAAGATATTTAATCTTATTTCATGATTTAAGTATGTAATCCAGGTTTCAGATCCATACAACAGTGTGCTAAGCATACAAGTCTGATATATTAAGAGTTTGGTTTTTAGTGTTAATTTCGTGTTGCTCCATGCCCTTTCTGTGAGTTTGCCGAAAGTCGTAGCTGCCTTATCAATTCGGCTGTTTATTTCATCATCATCAGGGCTGACGTGCTTGTGCGTCCAAGATATATGAATGTCTGAACTGACTCAAGTGGACAATCTGTCAAAGTGATTAATATAGGTTAGATGTGTACTTGACTTAGAAGTACTATTTTCTGAAAACTAATTGACAGTGGGGAAAAAGTCGCATGCTTTGTCATGGTTGTCGATCAGTAATTGTAAAGTCGCTTCACTATGAGTGACTAGGGCTCATCGTCAGCAAATAGAAGTTCTTTAAGTAGGGCAACATTTGTTTTTGCTCTCAGTCGTGCTAAGTTGAACAGGGAATCATCTGGTCTTATGCGAATACAAATGTCTCATGAGCTGTTTTCGAATGCGTAATTGAGAAGAAAAACAAAAAATGCCAAAAAGGGTGGAGGCGAGGACACATCACTGTTTCACTGCGTTATTGACTTAAAAACTCTCTGATGAACTCCCATCAAAGTGGATTTTACCATACATGTTTTAATGAAAGGACATAATCAGCTTAAGTAGATGGCAGCCTATGCTTTCTAACACCCTGTAGAGCCCACCTCTATTTACTGAGCCTTCCAGAAAAGCAATATAGAGCGGCATATTTTGTTCTCGGCACTTTTCTTGTAGTTTATAATTGTCTTCCTTTACAGAACTACAGAGTCTTGTTACCTGGACTGCTGCAATATGGATCTGTAGCTTATTTAGTTCATTGTCTATGAGGAATATGTCAATAGAAGTGAGAAAGAGGCTTCATCAGTGCTATATAGAACCAATTCTGACCCTATGGAAGCGAATCATGGACAGTGGAAAAACATGAAAAAACGATAACAGGCCACAGAGATGGGATTCCTCAAAAGAAAGTTGAAAGTTCCCTGGACAGCTAAAAAGACCAATGAGGAAGTTCTAAAAGAGGCCAACACAAAAAGGGAGCTCATAAAAAACAGAAAGAAACAACATTTTTTGGTCACATCATGAGAAGAGGAAAGTTGGAATACGAAAAAGTAATAAAAAATACGAGAAAGTTGGTTACAACTGGCAAAATAAAAGGAAATAGAGATCGCGGACGACAAAGAGAGAAAATACTGGATAGCGTGGTGTCATTGCATGGAAAATAGTCAATAACAGAACTGATACGATGCACTGTATAGAAGATTGGGGAAGGACATGATCGCCTACGCCAACCGGTATGGCACATGATGATGTCGATGAGGGCTGTTCTAATTTGCCCTTCTTTTAGTGTGTTAACTTTAACAAGTCCAGGGCACATGGTCCTTACGTTCCATGTGCCAAGTTTTCACATTGGTGCTTTCTTCCTCAGTCTTCTCTGCCTGGGCACAGAATATGGAATGAATACTTTACTCAGTCACACTACTACCTCACGACTTCCTTTCAAGAATTTCCGGAGGGACGAAGTCAACACATAAGGAATTAAAAGCCTCATTACTATTTTCATGTTGTACTTTTAATTTACATATTTGATTGGCTGGTTGGCCTTGTGATTTCTGCCTTTTTGGCAAGAAACGATTTATTCAATTTGAGACTGTCTACTATCTTTCATTATTATACTGTAATGGAGTAATTAAAAGTTGCTGTGAAAGCTACATGTACTTTTTCTGTACAGTCTTACTGCAGTTTTTATGTACGATTTAATAGTTCACTAATTTTAATTAGAAACAATCTCTCTCTCTCTCTCTCCTCTCTCTCTCTCTCTCTCTCTCTCTCTCTCTCTCTCTCTCTCTCTGCGTTCAGGACTCAATCAGAGTAAGGATTCCAGATTCTCATATGAAGTCAGCTGTCAGGCTAAGTGTGTTGATCGCCCCCACAGACAGAACATCACAATTAGAGTCTGTCAGATCCACTCTGACTGAACACCCGTTAATACGTTGCACTGTGTTCTGCGCCAGTGGCCCAGTGCATCCAATTTCAGCCAGCATTTTATTCGGGTTTGCTTTCCCTAGCCTTTGATTGTCCCCAATCTTCCTGCAAGGCAGCAGATTGTCTTTTCTGTATGGGGATTCTGCCCTTAGATGGTCGGCCCTCCCAGGTTTACGAGCACCATCTGCCCGAGTCACTAGAGGTGACTAACACATACATGCACACACAAAGATGTGAGATGTGACTAACACAGACACGGACACACAAAGATGTGAGATGTGACTAACACAGACATACACACACAAAGATGTGAGATGTGACTAACACAGACATGCACACACAAAGATATGAGATGTGACTAATACAGATATGCACACAACGATACGAGGCATGACTAACACTGACACACATCAAGATATATGACACATGACTAACATTGACATGCACATAAAATATGAGATATAACTGACATTGACATGCACACACAAAGATATGACACATGCCTAACATAGACATGCTCACAAAGATGAGAGATATGACTAACATAGATATGCACACACAAAGATATGAGATGGGACTAACATAGCCATGCACACACAAGGATATGAGATGTGACAAACACAGACATGCACACACAAAGATATGAGATATGACTAACAAAACATGCACACAAAGATATGAGATATCACTAACCCATCATGCACACACAAAGATATGACATATGACTAACACTGGTACACACTAAAATATGAGATATGACTAAACACAGACACACATAAAGATATGAGACATGATTAATACGGACACACCGAGATATGAGATATGACTAACATGACACACACCAAGATATGAGCCATGGTCAGCACACACAAGCTAAGATATGAACCATGGCTAGGACAGAAACACAGCAAGATATGAGCCATGGCTTCACTAAAAAAACACCAAAAAATGAACCATGTCTAGCACAGAAACACATTAAAGTGCCCATATGCTTGGGCTTGTTGTAGTCGGCAGACTCTTCTGAACGTGGGAATCACAGGTTCGTTAAACAGTTGTCCGGAGATTTGAGAGTGCAGTCTGACCCATAGAACGTTCTCTTGCATGTACAGATTCCCGATCGACTGTTGACAGGTGTCGTTGAAACAGTTGTCCGGACATTTGAGAGTACATATGATGGCAGAGCCATCAGAACACATATGTTCGCACTGTATCCCAAAATTACCATCGGGGCAAGTGTCATTACAGGTATAGCCAAGATGTTTACATTGTAGGCATTTTCCAGATTTTTCCTCAAATAAAGGACAGACACTGAGACAAGACCCGGAACAGTCGTGTCCATAGATCCCATGTGAACAGTAGCCGTGACAAGTACCGATGATGACATTGCAGCCTTTACTACACCCACTACACACTGCACAAAACGACCAAGAATGCTCGTCCAGACAATAGGTGTCTGTAAATGTTTGCACCTCACATACCGTCAGTGCACTGTCGGCCTGCGAAATGGTCGGTGAAAACTCGATCTTAATGTGTGCCATTGACGTTTGTGTTTTGACTACAATAGTGTTCACAGATAAATTAGGGTATGATATGTCATTATACTGGAACACTACTCCGCCACTGTCAGAGAAAGCCTTTAGAGTGGCATTCTTTACCCGAATCATAGTGCTAGCTCGATGGTAGATTCGAATGATGTGAGTCTTCTGGGGCGTTGCAAAGTTCAGATACCAGTAAACAGAATTGGTTCCACTTCTCCATTGTGTGTGTGTGCAGTCATTGTCATAGAGATTGGTCTTTGTTTTGCTATTAACTGCGGCCTCTGGTCCACATCCGTCTCCTGTATAACAATCATCAAATTTGTCGGTCTGGTTTGTGATCTGTTTGAGAGCCACTTTCCGACCCCCGCCAATGTAGATGGAGCAGATATTTGCAACTATTGCCATTTCAATCCGTAACTTGTTGATCAGACCAGTCCCAGAGCAGAAGGCATCAATCTCGTGCGGACTAACTACAAACCTTGATACATTGTTACATGAGGCAGAACCATTCAGTTTTACCGTGAAACTGTCCGGATATTTAAGTCATTCCCATAAATCCTAAACCAGGAACACGGCAAAGATTGATTGAGAGTTGCCTCAACTGATGTAGAATCTGTGTCCGGATTACATGAGGTGTCGTTGTTATCAAACAGGAAAGTAGGTTCAGCTTTTTGGCATATTTGCAAATAAAATCCAAGTACTGACACTGGGGTCCGAAAATTTTGTGCTGACAACTGTCATTGTTTGGGCATGTCCCTGTAGTTTTGTCACAAACTAAGCCATTATAGCAGTGACATTGTAACGTACAATTTGCCCCAAACCAACCGTCGGCACAAGTAAGGTCATTAGCTTCCATGGTTGCTAACGAAGCCAGCGAATAAAGACTTGATCTGCAGTGATGGTTAACGAACTGTGTACACACATTTATTATCAAACCCGTGATTACATTAAAAAAAAAATCCGCCATCTCACTGTGGTAACAGATAGCGTGAAATTCTCTAATAGAATGAGATAAACCGTTGTTGACAAGGAAAGTCAACATTGTTTACATGGCTTGGACGCAAGCGAAACAATATATACACAAGTTTGAACTTGATCAGGTTACTTCGCAACTTCACGTCATATAATTATTTAGAAGGTACACTTAGGCGGTCATGTGATGAAAAGGAATAACTAGAGAATTGCAAAGCAAATCATCAATTGGGAAGCAAAAGAAACGAGAGAAAAGGTCGACCACGAGAGACACTAAGAAGGTAACTGAGAATAGAGGCAAAAGTAGAAACAATAAGACATCAACTCGATGAGATTAAGAACCTTTCTCAGAAATTTGGCTTTTACGAGGTATACTGTAAGCTCTAGTTACTGGGTTGATGCGGATGAATCAGCAAAATAATTTCGAGTTAAAATATCTCATATACAGCTAGCACTTCGCGCGAGACAAATCTTCTTCTCTCTTTCACTGATACCAAAAAGGTGTGGTTTATATCATTGTCGTTCTTGAGCTGCTCGAACTGTCTGAATTAGTGATTTTCCTTTGTTGTTACATGTCTCTGTCACTGCATCTATCCATCTTCTTCTGGGTCTTCCTCTTGGTCTTTTTCCATGCATTCTCGAGAACGTTCCTGATGGTGATTGATAAGGATTCATTCTGACCAGGTGGCCAAACCATTTAAGTTGTTGTTGTTCTATATATTCTTGGCAGGTTTTAGTTCCTACTATTTTTCTTATGGTTTCATTTGGTATTCTATCTCTTCTTGTGTTGTTTGTTACTTTTCTCAAGCATCGCATCTCACATGTATTGATCTTTCTTAAATGGGATTTATAAAGGGTCAATGTTTGACTTTCATAGCACAAAGTTGGTATGAAAATACTATTTATCATTTGTTGTTTAGCTGGCATAGAAATGTTTGGATGTCTTAGCAATGGTGAAAGTTGGTATGTGACAGCATTTGCTTTTTGTATTCTCATGTCAATTTGTGACGCGAGACAAATATAGGATATTAAAACGAGCGCTATATTTTCTCTCGACTCAGAAATGAAAAAGAAGTATGAGCAATGTAAATTAACAAAAACAAAATCGGTAAAGCCAATATAGCTTATTAAAATTACTTGTACAGTTCACAGGACGCAAGATTAAACAAAAAAACCTGGCCTAATAACGAAATTGCTAATTGTTGAACAAAAACAGAAACTATTTGTTAAGTGTCGTAATTTGTTAAATTTGTTCATACTGTTCGTTATCACTGAAGAAGATATATTGACAGCAACGTAGGTTTGTATATATTTACATCATGTACTATTTACCTCTCTCTCTCGACGCTGAAAGGCAAATGAGGATAGAAAGAAGATTTATTTTTATAGCTTGAAATGTTAAAAATACAAAAAATCTGGTCCGTCAAGTTGTAGATTGTAGGGCAGACATCAGAATCCCGCCATTAGTGCTCATGTCTGTGTAGTACAACTTCATTCTTACACCCAAACACTTTAGGTCTGAGACATGAGTGTCAAAGTGGATAAGGAGGCCTTTTATAGGCGGATGAAGAAGGTTTATTCTGCATGGGCGGTAAGTTTAACTAATGTGTGCTCTGTTGAAACATATTCTTTCTTTCAGATTTAGCCAAACAAAATAAATGAAACGAGCTGCTAAAAATTGGCTATTATTGTGCATTTAATCAATTTATTTAGTGAAATCAGCGTTCCTATTTTCGATGATATTTTGGACGGTATTTGTACTGAGTTATAGTTATACTAAGTTATAACGTCGATAGTAAAATCTAAATTTATAAAAAAAACTTGTTAAATTATAAAGCGTAAGAAATTTTACATACAGTGTGTGTACACTCACATGACATACATTTAACAATGATGATACATACACAGTACCAGTACTCAACACTGAACTAATTGTCATCATCATCGAGTGCCTTCTCCGCAATGAAGGTTGGCTACCATCCATGGATCGCCATTCTTATTCTTATTCTACTCTGTTTCTTGCTAAAGTTGCTTTGATGGTGCAGGCTGTCATAGCATAGATTGACTTGTCCATCTCTTGATGTTATTCGTCCATGTTAGTCTTGGTCTGCCTCTGCCTCTTGTACCTTGTAGTGTAGCCTTGTATTTTTCCTTCCAATATTACTTTTACTTTTAGTAGGCTGTTGTGTCTTTTTTTTAACATGAACATGCCCCAAAAATTTCAGTTGTACTCAACTCAATTCAAACTTCAATTTTACTTTAGAATTCAAATTAATTAATTAATTGTACTGAATTTAAAGGAGGGGCAAATGTCTACTGTGTCTAGTCTAGTTAAGAGTTTACTGTCCCAAATTATTTTAGGTTCAGGAGAGTAACGGCGTCTCCGGGTCTCCCTCAACTCCCTGATTGCATTTTATTTAATTGGTTCTCTAATTTTCACAATATCATATCAGTGTTCGTGAGTGTCCATTTGTGGCAAATTTTAATTTTACACCTTAACTAAAATAAAGACTGACTTATTTTATTTAATCATTTAGTGACTCTCACTCTCTTGTTATGATATCATCTTCTTATCACAAAGATTTTTTTCTATTAAATATTACTTACTACGCATGATCATGATGTCCTAATTGTTGTAAAAAGAGGCTCTTATTTTCAAATTTTGATCTTAAGACTTGTAAGTTGTTTAACTACATTGAACCAAAGACTGGTTTATCCTTTTATTTGAACACTGTTTTATCCTTTTATTTGAACTTTTCAATATACTATACTATATAATGTTTTTCATGCCATGCTTGTTCGTTTGACAGTCTTGAGTCAAACTCTTCTTGAGGTGTTCCATTCCATCACACGAACATATTTACATACTTGCTATACTATTATAATATTGTACAGTCACAAGTTATTATAGTGCACAGGCAGTAATATTTTAATCAACCCATCACGTCGAACAGGCTGGTTAACAACCGAACTCACTTCTGGAATCAGTAAATCACAGAACACAATAAACATATTTCTAGATGTCTAAATACTGGTCCAGTTGTGGACCTGCTATTTATTAACTTCTCATTAGTAATTGTAGCATTACTATAATTGTGCTCTGCTAATTATTGCTCGTTATCGTTAATCAATGCTTGTCTTTCTCTCTCTCTCTCTCTCTCTCTCTCTCTCTCTCTCTCTCTCTCTCTCTCTCTCTGTCTTTCTCCGTCGTCTGGGGTCTGAGAGTGTGTTGTCTTATATATGCTAGGCACTCCTTTTCTACCTGCCTATTTGTCTGTCTGCCAACGTGTCTGTTAATAAATATAAATATTTCATGATTCAATGTTGTCCATCCACACAATCTGGAGATATATTTTTTTAATATTACGCCCACGCAGTCTGATGATATTGACCAACAACTTCAATTTTTAATTACACTCACCGTGGACACACCTGGGTACCCATTATTAAGTGCAATATCACTTTCCACATTTACACTAATGATCACAAATTAATTAGCAATATATATATTCGACCATTGCTTGAACTATAGAACATTTTTTAAAATTTATTAAGTTTATACAATTACGCAACCATTTTGAATAATTGTACACATAATCCCTGTAATGATTGTCTCTATGAGATTTCCCTGTCTGATTTCATTTCTGAAGAAGCAAACTTGTGTAGAAATTATGAAAACATTGTCAGCTAGTCCCAAACTATCTTTTCACTTTTAACTTTTTTGGCCTGCTTCACATATTTTCATAATTTTGTATGTGAGAGTGTCATGAATGTGGGTTGATAAAATTCTCATGTATGACTGTATTGTGGGTATAAATGCCATCTTCAATTCTATTAATATTGGTATATGCAGACCAGCCGTCACAAATAATGTGGCTTCCAGGCAAAATATAAATATGAACAATTATCTCACTTGTCATTGTAGCAGCAGAGCGATCTTGTGTACTTTACCAGAAAGCATTTGCCTGAAATTCTTTCTATTCCACCAAATACCTAGTAGCCTTCACGCCACTGACTTCTGTGGTATTTTTGGTTGAAATATTTCATCTCAAATAGTTTTTGACAAAAATTGGTTGAAAAGTACCGTCCTTCCCACCAATTTGACTTGAATTGTCTGACTATGAATTTCTCAGATTCCTCATTTTAAAAAATTAAACAGACAGCTGACTTAATGAGGGAGTCTGGATTCCTACTCTGATTAAATCTTGATCGCAGAGAGAGAGACTTTAAAAAATTGCACCAGTCAATAACAATTGACGTCTCCTACATGCTAAATTACACTCTGGGGCAAATTGTAGCTCCAACAGTATATCGTAATTAAGATTTGTTTAGTGTTAGATGACCCTTTGAAAAATGATCCACTACGAGTGGGCCTCCGAGGGAACATTTTCATTACTCTTCTTAGCTGTCTATGGTATTCTCAATTCTTCTGTAAAACCACATTTCTACAGACTCCAGTGATTTTCTTGTCTGTTGTCCTATTGTCCATGATTCACATCATATGTTAAGACTGGCTCTGCATAACATTTAAGAACTCTTTTTCTTGTTCTAATGTCAAAAATGGATTGCATAGTATCTTCCTCATTTTTTTGGAAAGCTGCTTTTGCCTGAACCATTCTGCGTCTCACCTCTGTTGTACATCTTCCGTCTGAGGTTAACAAAGTTCCCAAATATTTAAATTCATTCACCTGTTTTAATATTGTTCCACTTGTCTTTATTTTGCACTGAGGCTATGTCTTTTTCTTTGTTGTTACCATTACTTCTGTCTTTTTGCTATTAAGGCTGAGCCCTTTATTTTTGCTTTCTTTCACTGTCTTTTATAACTTTTCTATATAACTATAACATTTCTTGTAACTCATTTTCACTCTTAGCGATTAAGACTGTATTATCAGCATACTTTAGATTATTTATATTATGACATCCAATTGTTATTCCAGGCATGCCCCTTATGGATCTTAAAATAATAATCTCACTAAATATTAAACAAATCTGGTGACAGCACACAACCTTATCTAACACCCTGTTTTATTTGTTGAAACATTCCCAGTTCTTATGGCCGCTGTTTGTTGCCAGTACATGTTCTTTATTATTCTTAGATCTTTGCTGTCTACGTTTATGCCTTCTAAAATGTTTATAATTTCTTGGTGCTTTACTTTGTGAAATGCTTTGGTATAATCTATGAAACATAGACAACTGTTTTCACCTCTATTGCTCTTTCTACTAAAGATCTTATGATGTATATGGCATTGCTCGTTCCTTTATCTCTAACAAAACCACACTGTTCATCATTATTTCTGGACTGATTTTGTTTCACACTCTTCGCATGATGATTCTTAGTAATATCTTAGTCCATATGACTCTCTTTTAATCATTTAATTCTGTTCGTTCATGATTATAAAGATCTTTAATGTACTCTGTCCGTCGTTCCCGTCCGTCGTTCCCTTATGCTTTCTTGTTCAATTAATAGTTCTCCTTACTTTGATCTTAAACATCCAGTTTTTAATTGTGTTTTTCTTCCTGTTAATTCTTCAATTTGTTTGTATAAAGCTTTGACATCTCCTTTTTGTTGCATTTCAATCTCTTTGCATCTTTCTTAAATATTTAGGCGGGTGAAAAATTCGGAAATATGGATTTTTCATGTCAAATTTTTAAAAAGCCACACGGAAAAAACAGCAACACCTTCGTTCAAATGAACCAACAATGAGAACCAGTCTCATTTATTAGACCTTGAACTAAACATCTACACCTCAAACTGAGAGATTTGCATGTGAATGACATCAATGGCACTGATCTTTTGCCATCATCATTCATTGAGTGCCTTCTCCGCAACGAAGGTTGGCTACCATGGATCGCCATTCTACTGTTTCTTGCTTTGATGGTGCAGGCTGTCATAGATTGGGTACAAATAATAATACATAAATATTATTATATGGGGAACTTCCGAGGCGATAATAGGGAATAATAGAACAAAGAAGTATGTGTTAGCACTCGGAAAAATTGACAGACAAACAACAATAGAAAAAAACGAAGAACAATATATGGTCCGAAGTGGGATCGAACCCATACTCAGTGGCACCGCGCCTTGCCACGAGAAGCCGAACGCTTGGCACACTACCACGCAGCCAACTAAAAATTGGCTATTGCAGTAGTGTCTTACACGATGACGTTCTCAATGACTATAGCATAGGGTAACGATCACAGACCGGAAATAAATTGTATATTTGTACTTTCCTATTAATGCAAGTATCTCCCAGTAGGGCTGAATACTTGTGTTGTAGACAAACATTTATAGGACGAAACAGCACGAATAGTAGTTCCCAGTGATTATATACTGGGTACAAATAATAATACATAAATATTATTATATGGGGAACTTCCGAGGCGATAATAGGGAATAATAGAACAAAGAAGTATGTGTTAGCACTCGGAAAAATTGACAGACAAACAACAATAGAAAAAAACGAAGAACAATATATGGTCCGAAGTGGGATCGAACCCGTACTCAGTGGCACCGCGCCTTGCCACGAGAAGCCGAACGCTTGGCACACTACCACGCAGCCAACTAAAATTGGCTATTGCAGTAGTGTCTTACACGATGACGTTCTCAATGACTATAGCATAGGGTAACGATCACAGACCGGAAATAAATTGTATATTTGTACTTTCCTATTAATGCAAGTATCTCCCAGTAGGGCTGAATACTTGTGTTGTAGACAAACATTTATAGGACGAAACTACTGCAATAGCCAATTTTTAGTTGGCTGCGTGGTAGTGTGCCAAGCGTTCGGCTTCTCGTGGCAAGGCGCGGTGCCACTGAGTACGGGTTCGATCCCACTTCGGACCATATATTGTTCTTCGTTTTTTTTCTATTGTTGTTGTCTGTCAATTTTTCCGAGTGCTAACACATACTTCTTTGTTCTATTATTCCCTGTCATAGATTGACTTGTCCATCTTTTGATGTTGCTCGTCCATGTTAGTCTTGGTCTGCCTCTGCCACCTTGTATTTTCCCTTCCAATATTACTTTTAGTTGGCTGTTGTGTCTTTTAACATGCCCCAAAATTTTCATTTGTCTTGTCTTAATTGTATTTAGTAGTTCTCTTTTTATTTTCAGCTGTTTTAAAACTTCATAGTTTATCTTTTCTTTTCATCCAATTCTACCTATTCTATAAATCCAGTTTTCTTGTCTAATGTCCATGTTTCTGCACCATACAGGAATATTGAGAAGATGTAACATTTTGCCATTCTTAGTTTCAGCCTGCTATTTGTTTTGTTGTTAGTATATTTTTCATGGCATTAAAATTACATTTTGCCATACCTATTCTTTTGTTATTTCAATTTTACATTTTCCATCATTGGTTATAGTATGTCCCAGGTAGTTGTAGCTCTGGACTATCTCCAGATATATTCCCTCAACTGTGATATTAATTGTAGGTCTTGAGAATTTTCTTTGTTTATGATCATAGTTTTAGTCTTTTTGATATTCATTTCTAGTCCATCTCCTTAGTTCCTAGATCTTTTGTAGTTTTGAATACTCAAAGATTTGACAAAAATAGTTTTTCTTTTCTCCTCTGTACTGTAAAGCAAATAATGATTTTTTAAAATGTTGATTAAAAACAATTGTGCTTTTGTGTCTTGTTTTTAGTTCAGTACAGGGATTAAATGGTGTATATATATTTTTTTTAACAGTGAGCCTAGGGCACATCAAAATTTGTTGGTGGCTCAGTTCTGGCCAAAAGGCCATAGGTTGCCCATCCCTGTGTTAAATATTTAGAACCTTAGTGTTTTGAGTTTGTGTGAAATTTTTGTGTTTTCAGAGATTCTAGCTTATCAAGGATTATCCGTTTGAACATTGTGTGTACAGTCTTGTTTTGTTTTGTTGGCACTTTTTGTTTAAGTTGCCATTTTAATATCTGTAAGAGTTTTGCTTTATATGCTTTTGTCAGTGCATGAAATGTGTAAAAAAAAAAATAAAATAAAATAAAATGTCCTCACACAGAAATCTAGTGGAGATGAAGGAATTGCTAAAATGGATGCTCTCATCACTGCTGTTGGTGTTGATGAAGAGGTCATCTATTCAAAGTCAACTGCTTTACAGGTATATCTATTGTGTATTAACAGTCAGTTTAAGAAGTGAATACTTTTATTTTATTCTATCTATTATATTGACCTTTCAAGCCGTAGCCGGCCCATAGGGCATGGACCAAGATACTCCCTCTCTTATCTGAATTTTTGTTCTAGCAGTTTCTTTATTTTATTGCTGTATATTAATTGCCAGAGCTGCACCCTAGATGCAAGAACAATAAGAAAAATAACCTCTACAGAGATGAAATGTGTTAAACGAGTGACAGGAAACAGTCTGAGAGATAAGATCAGAAATGAAGAACTGAGAAAAAGGCTAGGAATAGCCCCGGCCATAGAATATATAAGGAAACAACAGATAAAATGGTTTGGCCACGTGACAAGACAGAAAGAACAAAACACAACACACAGCCTTCAACAAACGTGAGAACACCAGATCCAAGGGTCGACCACGAAAAGATGGGTCGATGGAATATTAGAAGCACTAGGAAACGTAACAGCAGCAGAGGCGAACAGAAGAGCAAAAGACCGCAAATTATATCTCCCCTCGACACTGAAAGGCAAATGAGGAAGGAAAGAAGTATATTAATTGTCAAAAAAGCATTTCATAAAATAAAATACATCTTGCGCAACAAGTCTATGTTAACAGAAGTGATAAAGTGAGTTCATTGATGTTATATAGAGTCAATTCTGACCTATGGAAACCAATCATGGACAATAGGCAAACAAATGAGAAGACTATTTGAGACCACAGAGAGGGATTTCTGAGAAGTGTGTTGAGAGTTCTTGGAAATTCTTAGAGGCCAACACAAAAAGAGATCTAAAATATAAAAAAACAATTGACATTTTTCAGTCACCTAATGAGAAGAGTAAAGTTGGAATACTTGGTTTAACTGGCCAAATACAAAGATAGGAGATACTAGATGGCTTGGTGGTCATGGCAGGGAAAACAGCCAACAATGCATTATATATATAATATATATATATATATATATATATATATATATATACATACACAGGGTGTTTTTAAAGTTGCAACAGAAGGAGACATTCATTTCCACAAGTACGTAAATGCTCTGATCTCCCCCCTAAGTACAGGGTGTTTTAAAGTCGCAGTGCAGTGAATTTCTACTCTCGGAAGAAAAAATGTCACCAGAAATGCGGTTAACTAATGCGTCACACAAATTGTAAAATAAATGGTATTATTCAAATATACTTGACTGCTATCGGCGAGCTTATAATGGGTAATGTTGGTATTAACACAATAAAGTTGTGCCTAAAGCATATGTTGAAAATGTCCACACGGGCCTCAAGACATGTCGTGATTCGTCTTTCCATATTTGCGAAAACCTTCAGAATAATGTCTGGTGATATTTGTTTAATCTTGTCTACTATTTCAGTCTTTAGGTCATTAATTGTCTGCGGATTATTTTCATAAACTTTCCCCTTCAATGCCCCCCACAGATAATAATCTGGGGGTGTTAGATCTGGTGAACGAGCAGGCCAGATTCCACGTGAAATAATGCGATTTGCAAATATACTTTCTAAATAATTGAGTGTTGTTGTGGCTGTGTGTGCTGTTGCCCCATCCTGCTGAAACCAGGATTCCATAATTTCCCGTTCTGTAAGGTGTGCTATGAACGGTTCCAGAATTAAAGTACGGTAACGTTCTGCATTTATTGTTTCATTAAAAAATATAGGTCCTATTATCCGCATACGACTTATAGCGCACCACACTCCGACTTTTTGATCGTAAAGCGGCACTTGATGAAATTCATGGGGGTTTTCACTGCTCCACAGCCGATTGTTCTGACTGTTCACATAACCGGATAAATGAAACCAGGCCTCATCAGTGAAAAAAGTGACGTCAAGGATGGCAGCGCCATGTTCATAAATAAATTTCTGAAACCACATGCAGTAGTTTAAACGGGATTCATAATCTCTTTCTTGGAGTTGAGACACTTCAGTTAATTTGTATGGACGATAGTGTAGTTCACTTCTTAAAACCTTGTGAACAGAACTCTTAGATATTTGCACCTGTTGAGACAAGTGGTTTAAAGATGCATTTGGACTCATTGTAATTCTGTCTTGGAGTTCCATAATTTGGTCTTGTGAAATTGAAGGTCTTCCAGATCGGTATGCATCTACCACACTACCGGTTTCACGAAACTTTTTGATCAATTTTGTAACAGAATTTCGGTGAGGGACTTGTGAGTCTGGAAATTTCCTCACGAATTGTCTAATGACCTCATCCGTATATTTACCGCCATTACGAAAGACATGCTCAACCAGGAATACCCTGTTTTCAATCGTCAATACCATTTCTTCAAGCAATGAGACAGTGAAAGTAGCGTAGTGCCCGTCCTTTACGTAAATAAAACCTTAAAGGAAGCAGCGGTTTGTTCATAAATGTGGTTTACAAAATTGTGGTACGTAGATGATGATTACGTCATTTACTGAATATTGGAAATATTCACTGCACTGCAACTTTAAAAACACCCTGTATATATATATATATATACATATATATATATATAACAAAGTTATCAGTTTATGTCATCAGTGTGTGTTGACTAAATAAAGGCGCAGTGGCAGCGATACAAGAAAATGGAGGGACACAAAGGCGCTGATATAGGCAGAACAATTTTCATGCATGCCAAGATATCCAATGAAGGACCGATTCCAAAATCTTGCATTGAGACGGCTTAAGAGAAGCAGTTTTATCCACCAAGTCGGGTGGTGGGTGATGTCCGCAGAAACCTTCTCTGTTTTGACAAATCCTCTCTGGTTTTGATGGACTAAATTCAACTCCACTGGGCAACCGTGTCCAAGGCCACACCTACACGTGGTCCCTCTGTTATCGCAAAGTTGGTCTTCGGCGCGACCGAGATCCCAGCAGTATAACTGGGCAGGGAGGAGGTGAGCCTCTATAGATGCAGGGCTAGAGCCAACCAACATGTGGTATATGCTATGGCCCTCATCTAATCACCCTCACTCTTCCTTGAGTGAGTGTCTTGTCTTCTATCTTATTACTATTTCTATAGGAACCCCTGTGGACAGGGTGAGAGCTTCAACAAACCGCCTCGAGACCATCTACTGACATACTTGAAGACAAATGACTCTAGTACTGACTAGAAGTCCATCATGTTCTTTTTAACAGTCCTGTAGTACATTGTAGACACAAGTGACCCAGGACGTGACGATCCTCTGTCTATACATTTGGCCCCCATGAGATACGCCTGAATGAACAGAGTAAGTGCCAGTGACAGTAGGTGGCGGGGAATGGGCTGTTGTGAATCCTGCCTGAATACAAGGCCTAGAAAGTAACACAGATGGATGATATGGCAGCAGAGACAGAGACACAATACATGCCATGGATGGAATTGAGGCGAGGATTTGCAAAACCTTCACCCTGGGGTAGGAAGATTGCCCACAGGTCCCCCAGTTTAACAATGCCATGTACATCAAGACTATAAAACATACGAGCTCGGACGCTGCCTTGGTCAACAAGGTCCGCGCCAGACAGTGAGCTGGACTGTGCGATAAATTAGCTACTGGAAGAAATACAAACAACTCATACAAAAACCAGAAACCTCGGATCCAACAAACTTCAATATATAAATATTTTATGGAAGAAAGAGCACGAAGATTGGTCACAGTAGAAAAACAAATAAATTAAACATACTACAACTTAATATTTCAGGCCTCAAAAATAAGAAAACAGAGCTAACCAAAACCATGTACAAATACCAGATCCATATTGCCCTACTGCAGGAAACACTACACAAGGACATAGACACACGTATAACAGATTACACCAGCCATCCATGTAAGTGTACCAACAACTGCAGGGTATAATCACCTACATCAAAAACAATATACAGGGAGATGTAGTGCCACTAAATAATACAGAACTAACAGATGTTCAGAAAGCCATAATTTGGTTTGCATCCAGCAAATATAATATTATAATGTTTACAATCCACCAGGCACAAATTGTAATATAACAGAACTTGACCAAGTCAACTACCATAGAACTATCTTGGCTGGAATCTTAATGGACATTCAACACAATGGGGATATTATCAAATCCCACAGGAAAATACAAAGAAGATCTTTGCCGATCAACTAATCTTACAATCATGCAGGAGCAGAATCAACACAAACTCTATTAAATGAGCTCATCTCTCCCTTAGTAGACCCGATCTGACCATTTGCTCTGCTGATCTCATAAACTACTGCCACATTGAAGTTATTGATGACAGGCAGTGATCACAGACCCATAGATATCATAGTAGACACCAAGACAACAAAAATCCAAACAAAACAGAGAACGAGATGGAATTTAAAGAAAGCTGACCGGAAGCTATATCAAGAAAAATCCTACCAACTCCTGAACAATCTGACAGACAACAGCGTAGAAAAATTAAACGAGATGTTCACACAAATAATATCAACTCTGCAGAACAAACTATACCTAAAGGATGTAGAACACAATATCGACCATTTTGGAACACAGAACTGGAGACAACAGTATCAGAAAGAAAGAAAGCCAGAACAATGCTTGAGCAAACCCAACTTTGAATAATAAAATAAGCTATAACAAGGCTAGTGCGAAGGTCAAACTAGTTACTAAGAAAGCAAAGAAAGAGAAATGGCAAGTATATGCAGTAAACTCGATTTGCGACATGAAGGAAATAAAGCCTGGAGACTTATGCAACATTTGTCTGGTGATAAAAGAGAACCAAACCTAAACCAATAAAATTTAATAATGAAATCATCAGCTCTAAAAACAATATAGTTAAAAAATGTAATAGTTACTTTGCTTCAGTCAACAGAGCGAACAAACTTACAGATAGCGATAAAATTCAGCTACATAATTTAAAATTAATTGAAAGAGCCCAACAACAAATGCTGCAATATTTGAAGAAGATTTTAACTTGAGGAAACTAGAAAAGGCATTAAGAAAATTAAAATGTAGAAAATGCCTAGGCCTCGACAAGACACACAATGAGATGATAAAGCATCTCGGCAAGTCAGGGAAAGAAACATTACTCAGACTGATCAACAAGTCATGGAAAGAAAGCAAAGTTCCCAAGACATGGAGAAATGCCTATATAGTGCCATTGCTCAAAAAGAACAAGCCCCAGATGACCCCAGAAGCTATTGTCCCCAATCCTTAACATCATGCATAGGTAAAATAGCTGAGAGTATGGTCAATAGCAGACTATACTGGTATCTGGAAACCTCTAATACTCTGTGCTACGAACAAGCTTGTTTCAGGGCAGGCAATAACATAGAAGACCAAATCCTCAGGTTAATACAACAGGTCCAAGATGGATTTCAGAAGAGACAACATACTCTAGCCATCCTAGTGGACCTGCTGCAGGCTTATGATAGAGTCTGGCGTAAGGGGCTTTTATTGAAGATGAGAGATGCCGGGATACATGGGAAGCTACAAATGGGTCAAATATTTCCTAGTTGACAGAACAATACAAACTAAATTAAATGAATCCATTTCACACAAAGAGGTGCTAGAAGGATTACCACAGGGATCACCACTCAGTTGTACCCTATTTTTTTTTTTTTATAAAAAAAAAAGAAAGTACCCCCGTCATGCTAAGCGGCGTATAGGGAATATGGTGTTAGTGACCATAAATTTTACAGATCTTCGGCACATGATTTAAGGGGTAATGTGGTCGGTATTACGCCAGTGCTGCTTTACTTTCCCAGAAAAAATCCGGTACCCATTAAAGGTGGGTGAACCTGGAAGCCGTCGGTTGGATCGAACTCTACCTCTTGTCCTTTGTAGTCCAGTTCACTAACCACTGAGCTATCGCGCTGCTCCCTTTTTTTGATGTTAATCTATGTTTTGACCAAAACCCTGATAAATAAAAAAGCTCTCTATGTGGATGATCTGGTCATGTGGAGTACAAACGAAAATATTAGAACAGCTGAAGCACAACTAAATAAAGACCTGAGACACCTAGAAGAATACTGTAATACCTGGAAAATAAAAATAAATATACAGAAAACAGTATATACAGTATTTACTAGAAGTAACAAAATAGCTAAGGCAAACATCAAACTCAATCTCCAACACAATAGTCTTCAAAAAGAGGAACACCCTACATATTTGGGAATACAACTAGACCGACAACTGAGCCTGAATAAACACGTAGAGAATCTCACTAAGAAGGCAACACAAAGACTTCAACAAATGAAAAGGCTTTCCAGTACTTTATGGGTAGCAGACAAAGAAACACTTAGAAATCTCTATCTGGGATACGTTCGCACTGTTTTGGATCACGGTAGCTCGCTCCTAGTGACATGCAGCAAAACAACTAACATGGCACTGGACAAGATACAAAACAATGCATTACGACTCATCAGCGGTGCAATGAGGTCCACTCCAGTTGCAGCCTGCGAAATTCACTGCAATGTTGAACCTTTAGAGTTGAGGAGAAACAAGGCCGCTATGGTACTCTATGAAAGACAAAAAAGAATGATCACCCAAACAGAAATTAGTAGATACATGACTCCAAAAAAAAAGAATTAAGCAGATGCCAGTATTACAACATGTTAGAAATATCCAAGAGAAATTCCATCTACCTGAAAAATGACTACAAACATCAAGAGTCATCAAAGAAATGCCACCAAGTACGAATTATAAAAAACCTGAAATAAATGTACAGATATGTGACAGAACAGATAAAAGGACAGACCCAGTATAGTAACACTAGCAGCAAGAAAAACAATAGATACTTATCCAGAAAACCAGATGGTGAGGTCTACTAACATTACTTCAAAAGCTGGATATGGAATATTAATACATTATTCAGATGGAACAGCAGAAGAAGTATGTAGACCTTGTGGTGTAGTCTGTAACAATTATGAAGCAGAAATAACAGCTATAGAAACAGCAATTTATAATTTAAATACGATTTTCGATACCACACCATCAAAGAAAACAAACACAGTCATATTTACGGATTTCAAATCGGCTCTGCAAGCACTGGAAAACTACACAAACAAACCAAAACTCACACAGCTTATCATAGACACAGACAAACTCATTGAAACACATAACATAAGATTGGTAATGCAATGGATCCCGGGACATTCAAACATACCAGGAAATGATAAGGTAGATACATTAGCTAAGAGAGGATCCAGACAGACTCAGATACATATATCCATCACACTAGACACAGCCAAACAAGTCATACACTCCAGCAGTAGGGAGGAGTGGCTGAATGGATGGGCCTTAGGGAAAACAGGGAGAGAGCTTTTTAAATATATGGCAAGACCACATCAACAACCTAACAAGAAGAGACCAAATCACCATCTTCAGACTGAGAACAGGACATGTTATTGCTGAATAACCACATTAATAGAATACAACAAAACCATACCCCAGTATGTCCACTCTGTAATCACCCACAAGAAACTGTAGAACACCACCTGTTTCAATGTCCTGAGCTCACTGACATCAGAACAACACTATTTCCTCAAAGACCCTCCAAATGGAATACTCTGTACGGAACAACAGCAGAACTTAAAAATACTTGCAGATACTACTACATGGCATTGGGCCGAAGGGCATCAACTCAAAGGTCGCTGGTTCTGTCACAACAACATCCACCAAGCCAAGCGTATTTGTAGACAAATACCAGACATAGAGTTGTTATCCCCCTACTGCCCTTACCAGAACAGACTCCCTGGACAGAGGAATCAGGATTGTCAATACAAATACAGACAGAAGTGAAAGGAATAGTTGACAAAGAGGAACAGAATAGTATACAGCATAAAACAATAACTCTGTTTCTTGGATGAAGAATACCCACAGGACCTATGGATTTGTTGTGTGTACACAGATGGATCAGCACAGAATGTAGTAAAGAATGAGGAGGCAGGTGCATACACAGAGTACCCAAATAACAATAGGGATATGAATAAAACAGCAAAAGGAAATATTGTTACAATTACGATGCAGATATCCAAGCAATAAAGTTGGCAATAGAAAAACTGCTGAACAGTAATCTTAGCCCACAGCCTGTAGTGTTTTTGACAGATGCAACATCACTACTCCAGGCACTACAATCCAGACAATTACCACATCTGCAGACCTTATTGACTGAACTCTGCAAGCACTAAAGAGTTGCCCTGCAGTTGGATCCCATCTCACTGTGGGGTACCAGGAAATGAGAAAGCAGATCAGTTGGCAAAGGAAGGTTCAACAGGTACACAACCAGATGTACTGGTTACATACCATCATAAGAAACAGATAATCAAATCAGAGGACCCAAATCAGGATGCCTTTCATAATATGAATAGATATGAACAAGTTATCATTATATGCCTTAGAACAGGACACAATCGACTCCACAGTCACATTTATACTAAATTCAAGATCAGTACCTCAACTACATGTACATGTGGACCTTTTGTATTAGACTAACACATTTGATTCTTTCACAAAAATATGTATCATTGTATATTTATGTTGTGTTATAAATAGCTGTTAAATATTTATAAATGGTAACAGTTGATCCTGCATTTTTTTTTTTTTTTTTTGCACAGACCTGGCTATTTGGATATGAGCTGACTGATACTGTCATGATTCTTTGTGAGCAAGTTATTTGCCTGTTGGCCAGCAAGAAGAAAATAGACTTCCTTAAACAGCTAGACAGTTCAAAGGAGAATGACCAAGGAATACCTGCCCTGAAACTGATCACCAGGGAGAAGGTTTGTTCTTCTGTATTCACATAGATTTCAGTCAGCGTTAAGTCAGTCTTAATAAGTTCAAAGAGAGTATTGTTCAACTCAATAGTTAATGACAGCTTTATATTTGGCTTGTCTGGGTATGTCAGGTAATGCCCACAAGAGCCTTCTCTGCTTATGTTATCTCAGCAGCAATTTTTAGGCAGTCATTCTGTTTGTGCTACAATTACATTCATCAGAAGTTCCTGTTCTTAGAATGTTCAATAGATTATATTTCAATATTTGTGGTCTGTTCTGAGTTTAATAATTATTACATTTCTTTTCAACAGTGCTAAAGCATCGTTTTTATGATGACTGGTGCCTGTATTCCATTTGTTCAGATATTTTTTTCAGTAAAAAAAAAACTGTTGGCTCCTCTAGGTTATAATTCTATCTGGCTAGTGTAGTTTACCATCTTTCTTTGCCAGCTTGTTAGTTTTATCATTTCCAGGATGATGCATTGAGATAGAATCCATTGAATCACAGTTATTGAGTTATTTGCGGGTCATCATCATTGCACTCTGAACATGTCTATAGGTGCTCAGATCCCCTCCTCAGCAAGTCCCGCAGTGTCCAGCAACTGACGACTCCAATTCTGTGTTGGATGACAAGTTTCCTTACACGCCCACTAAGTTTCTCATTTCTGGCTGTGCCCATCTTAACTCCCATCTTTCATCCGAAGGAGTGACGTATACTCATGGTTGTCGAAGTCCTGTGCCCCTCCCACATCTTTCAGTTTTCTCTCGAATTTGGATCTTACAAAGACAATTAACTAGAATACAATTGGAAACTAAGACAAAACATTACATTAAATTAAAACAGTTTTTGTTTTAAAAATAATCTGTGCTTTTCAAGAAACTAAAAACTTTACAACATTGATGTCCTTACAGTGTATTGTTTCTTATGCCAGTCTCATCTTCTCATAGGAGAATGGTTGTTAATTTCTGCTGGATATTTTGTTCCTATTTTTTGTCCTATATATAAAGCATTTCCTACATTATTATATGGTAAGTTACTTGCAGTTATTAACAGGGATAGTGTAACTGATTTAGTTGAATGTATTTTGTCTTCAATTGTCAAAGTTGTGAATAATTGTATTTGTGCATATTTATATGCATTAATCAATACTAGGAATTGTTATCGTTATCTGCAAAGCAGATATTATTTTGAAAATACATTTTGGAGTGCACATTGTTGTTTATTCACATCTAGCAGCACTAAAGTAAACATTCTAAATAAACACTGAGAATTCATTAACACAATACAATAAACTACAGAACCATATCTCACATATTCAGTCAGTGACTTTGTTAAGATATATCCACAAGAGACAAGCGTGTGCACTGATTTTACTTTTGTTTCTCTTAGGGTGACAAGGAAAAAGATAAAGCCAACTTTCAGAAGCTGATAGAGTTCATAAAGAAGAGCAGAAAGGTAGATATGAAGACAATATTCAGTTATGTTGTATGTTGTTGTGGAAGATCAGATTTCTAGCAAGTGGAAATGCTGATAGAAGATTGGATATAGACTACTGGCAATTGAAGTTACTGTCTGTCTAGTTTTAGAAGAGATGGCATTAATAATGTGTACCTACAGATCAGAATTGACTTGGATGAGGTTTTTAAAGGTTTTATTTATGAGAGTGGATGGCAGAGCTTATGATTTTGGTTACTGGCTACTCACTCTGCTGGTAAATGTATTATTGATTACTATGGTATGGTTGTTCTTAATAAGTTTTAATATAATTGTTATGGAGGTGTTTTTTTTTTAATTATTGTTTCTCATTTGTGTCTTTTTTTAAATATATTACTTTTGTTTTAACATTTATGCAACACATCTGGTGTTTAAAAAAAAGTCATTATTCCCTTTCTTTTATCTGCCAGGGAACTTAAATTGGATTTGAGAATAAAGGCTGCTTGTCTTGTACATCCGCCATGAGGAGCTCGGGTCTGAGTTACACATGTGGTGTAATCCTTTTAATTTTTCCTTCTGGAATAAACATATCTTGAGAGAAAGCTTTGCAGCAGGAGGTATTCTGGTCATCAGAAGCACCCCCTTTCAAGTGTTTTGGCCCTGTAACATCTTAACATTCTAGGTGGTGGGTCTGCCTGAGTCAGGAAGCGCCGACTCCTGCTGCATTAAAATTGGTGGCTCACACTGTATTCAGCATATAAAAACTAAACTTATTCTGCATAGCACTTCTGCAACATATGGTTCGAGTAGTCACTGAATAACATTTTAATTTTTAAAATGTATTTTAGGTACTGAATGATCATGCCTACTGATCAACCAACCTCCCATGGCTTTGCTTTGGTTAACTACCCCTCTCTTGTCTTGTTATCCAGTAAAAAATGTGTGTGTCCAATCTTTACTTTCCCTTTTTAATTTCTAGTTGTTATTATTTTTATTATCACTGCAAATGTGGTTCTACGTTGATCCAGCTCTGACATTCATGATATCATGCAGTTTTATATATATATTTTTTAATGTTCACTTAGTGAGTTGCATTAGCCTGAATTGATAAGAAAGCCAGAATTAATGCCCATTATTGGATACACACAAATAGACAACAGATAATCTGGTTTGACCACTGAGTTAGAAAAGTTTTAATGTTGCAGTGAGTTATTAGCAAACACTGTAAGTAAATTATCAAAGTGTCAGCCATGAAAAGATTGGATTTATAGAATATTAGAGACACTGCTCAAAGGTGTAAGCGAGGCTAATAGAATGAGCGGAAAGCACAAACTATATCCTACCTAGACCCTGAAAGGCTAATGACATGAACATTATACTATTTTGTATCTTGTGGTACAGTGAATCTGTTTTCAATACACAACTGTTACAGATTTCTGAAACTTACTGAAGTCAATATTCTTTATTTCATACTTTCTTAGCTCAGGAACAGGACAAATTTACATGTGTATTTTACATGTACTTCTTAGCATTTACACAGTTTCAATCAGTAGTACCAATTTTGGCTGCAGAATCAAGAATCTTTGATATTAAGGCTAGTTGACTAAATTAATACATATGTGTAAATTACTGATGGTCAGCTTCACCTGAGTCTTCAGAATAATCCAGCCTAAAATGTACTGCAGTTTATGATAGGGTTTCAGTACAATTTGACATTCAGCTGAAGATTTCCTTTTTCATGTCATTTGCTTTACATGGTAAAGATGCATGCCTCATGACAAAACTTATTGCTGACTTTCAGTATCATTCTAGGAAATGCATCTGTCACATAGTTCCAAAAACCAACACAGTCATTATATATATATAAAATATTTGTGGGAAAAATGAAGTAATACTTTCCTGTTCAGATTCTTTTGTTCTTGCATTCACCAGATGATTGAAGCAATATAGTCTTATTCATCTGCCTTAAAAGGGCTTTAAGTGGGCACATGTGCCTTGCTTTGTGGTTTGCAGAAAAGCTGTGATAATTGCACCTCTCAGCCCAGCACATCCAACTTTATCTTGATGTTTTTGAATACTGTGTTGTCTTCCCTGTTAATCAATACTCATTTGGTCAGACCGGTTAGACACTCTCTAGGGGCTCAGTGAAAAGGTGGAGTAGGATCTGAATGGTTCTGGTTCACTGTTCTTGGTGCATGCATTTAGTTATGAGCCATTGACCACTTTCAGCCCAGGTTCTGACAATAACACCTTTCCTTCCTAATCCTATGTGTATTTTTTGTTGATATAATAAGAATGCACACATGACAGGCCTCCTGGCAATCTTTATTATGCATCAATTTAATTAAAATCACAATGTAATTTGATACAAAGTTATTGCTTTGTTTCTTCAGGTAAAACAGTTGGTGAATTCAGCAAGGACAAATATCCAGGTGATTTGATAGAGGGATGGAATAAAGCTGTCAAAGAAGCAGGATTTGAAAGGGTAAGTACAATTGACTGTACACCACAACAGACTGAAGTTATATGAGGAAATGGTCTGGGACAAAAATAACAATATATGGATGTAGTTAATGTAAGAACTAAACAAGCATTCAAAAATGCACTAATGTGTATGTTCTTCCATCGTGAGAGGACTAGAATAGAATTTCTCTGTTCTGTAGCCTTGGGAGAGTAAAGCTACGAGCAACCATAGATTCGAAGAAAGAAATTGCCACTGCCTATGGCAGAATTAGAACCTGAGATCATGTCCAGAGGCAGACTCATCACCTGTAGACTACCCAGTCTCCCTAGTGTGTTTTCAGAATGATTAAATTGATAGACATGTTTCTTGTTCTAGTGATGACGGCTCTTCATTGCCCACCTTTAAAGGGATGCTATGTGGATGTAGATGCATTATGTGGATGTTTACAGCAAACTACTTTACCTGTGCCATTGGGTCTAACTTATCAGATGACAACACAGCATTTCTGCAAATTTGAACAGATGCTGTACTGGTTTTAATGCATACAACTTCATATTATAGTAGAACATCTATTGAGTTATACTGTTGCATGGCCTCATCATGTTTAAATATTTAGATCACTCTGACTTTTTTTTACCAGCAACAGTAGCGATCAATATTGACTTGTTTAAAACTTTTTTTTCTTAACCTAAATGAACATGTCAGTGGTGAAACTTCGCAGAATGATGAACAGTATATTATTAGTCAAGTTAGTTTTTTTCTTGTTAGAAAAGTACAAACTTGCAACAGTAGTGGAATTTTTATGTAGTTTTTTTTAAAGGCATTTTGGGGGAACGCCACCACACACACCCAGCCCTATATCATGATAAATTGTGTCACAAAGTGCTAGCAGAGTTAGCCTCAAAGGCAGGGTTCATGAAAACAGTATTTTCTGCACATCATCATCATCAAGTACCGGGCCTTCTGGCGTCGGTGATCATGTCTCTCCACAACTTTAGATCTCAGCAGCTACTTATCATTTCTGTTGTTGACCTTCTGCCAAGCCATTCTCTTAAGCTGTCTGTTATTTTTTTCTCTTTGCTTCCCTCTATCTCTTCGTCCCTCAATTTTTCCAGTTGTTACAATATATTCCAGTTGGTCTCTTCTCATTACATGGCCCAAAAATGATGATTGTTTCTTCCTAATATTAGAAATTAGCTCTCTTTTGCTTTGATCTCTCTCAGAACATCTTCATTACTCTTCTTAGCTGTCCATGGTACTCTCAACATTCTTCTGTAAAACCACATTTCTACAGACTCCAGTGATTTCTTGTCTGTTGTCCTATTGTCCATGATTCGCATCCATATGTTAAGACTGGCTCTATGTAACATTTAAGAACTCTTTTTCTTGTTTCTATTGTCAAAAATGGATTGCATTGTATCTTCCTCATTTTTTGGAAAGCTGCTTTTGCCTGAGCCATTCTGCATCTCACCTCTTTTGTACATCTTCCATCTAAGGTTAACAAAGTTCCCAAATATTTAAATTCATTTACCTGTTTTAATATTGTTCCACTTGTCTTTATTTTGCACTGAGGTGATGTCTTTTTCTTTGTTGTTACCATTACTTCTGTCTTTTTGCTATTAAGGCTGAGTCCTTTATTTTTGCTTTCTTTCACTATAATGTCCAACATTTCTTGTAACTCATTTTCACTCTTAGCGATTAAGACTGTATCATCAGCATACCTTAGATTATTTATATTATGACATCCAATTGTTATTCCAGGTATGCCCCTTATGGATCTTAAAATAATAATCTCACTATAAATATTAAACAAATCTGGTGACAGCACACAACCTTATCTAACATTCTGTTTTATTTGTTGAAACATTCCCAATTGGTTTCCAGTTCTTATGGCCGCTGTTTGTTGCCAGTACATGTTCTTTATTATTCTTAGTTCTTTGCTGTCTACATTTATGCCTTCTAAAATGTTTATCATTTCTTGGTGCTTTACTTTGTCAAATGCCTTGGTGTAATCTTTGAAACATAGGTATAGATCTGTTTTCACCTCAATTGCTCTTTCTACTAAAGATCTTATGATATAATTGGCATTGCTTGTTCCTTTATCTCTAACAAAACCACACTGTTCATCACTAATTTTTTGCACAAGGAGATAATAAACATGCTGAATAGCATGATGTATAGACATCACATATAAATGACTGTGTGTTCTCTAATGGACTCTCCAATTGATCTAAATGTAATACAAAGAAAACTGAGTAATCAACTCACAGAATTTAGGAATGTACTAATAATAATAGGATTATTGGATTCTCTTCTGATGCATTTTGTTTTCATCATTATTTTAAGTTTGTTGGGAAAAAAAGTAATATTATAATATAGTTCCTGCAAATTGAATGCTCATTTGACCAAGAGTTAAGATATGCAACTGCAGCGAATAAGAGTTACTTTCCCACTTATTCACAGGCTGGGATTTAGACTTGGTAAGGCAGGCCCTAAGCTAAATAAACTTTAAGGCCTTTAACAAAATTAACACCAGAAGGTCTCTATCAAAGGTAATATAATCAAATTTGAGATCCCCTTGGATTGTGAGGCACTAAAGCTGTAGCTTATTTAGCCTAAGCCTATATCTGGCCCTGCTTATTCATATCAGTATCTCATCATTAATTTGTGAAGTTTAAAAAAATATATATAAATTGCACTTCCAGAATAATGCATCATGGAACTATCTTTCCAGAACAACTTAAACGATCTACAAAATAAATATCAGATATACATTTAGGATCCATGAATTTAAACAATCTGCAAAACAAATATCAGATATTCATTTAGGATCCTCAAAAAAGTTTGACTAACAAAACAATTTGTCCAAAATATCAACTGTTCCCTATTTCTTTATTGTTTATCATACAATTATTTTTTGTTGCTAGGTGGATGTGTCATCCCAGTTTGCATACATCATGGCTCCTAAAGAAGAGCTGGAAATAAAGACTATACAGAAAGCTAGCCAAGTAACGTGTGATGTCTTCAATAAATATCTGAAGGAACAAATTATGGAGATCATTGATGCAGATAAGGTCTGTTCCAGTAGTTGATTATATTTTATTGCAATATAAGTTTTGAGTTATCATTACACTCCAAACATGTGCTCAAATCCCCTTTTCAGCATGTCCTGCAGCATCCAGCAACTGATGACTCATTCACTGTCTCAGCTATTAATAAAATAGGGTATAGCAGTGATAAGTTGAAGGCAAAAAGGGGGAGTTAGGTAGTAAACAAAGGGGAGATAAAGAAGGGGAGTGACAGGTGTTCAAGTGTTAGGTGAACACAGCAAGAGTCACAGCCAAGGTAAGAGCGGGCGTCTGTAGTCAGATACAGCCAATATTGTGGGGGGTTAGTTGGACAGTCGGTGAGTAAGTTAGTTAGGAAGTGACCGCCGAGTCGGTCAGATGTGAATTTCAGGAGACGTGATATTAGATGTGGTGAATTGTGACACTAGAGTAAGATAGCCCTAATAGTGCGAAACGGCAATTAGCAGGTAGAAGTTAATGTTACAACTGTTTGCAAGGACTTTAGTAAATCATGTGTGATTGCAACATTATGAGACTTAGTGTAGGTCGTGAAGAGACATTAATAGAGCTTGTGGAGCTATTATCATATGCAGAGACTTTATTTAGATCATGTATGATTGCCCCATTATGAGACTTAGTATAAGTCGTGAAGAGACATTAATAGAGCTCGTAGAGCTATCATCATGTGCAAGAGACTTTATTTAGATCATATATGATTGCCCCATTATGAGATTTAGTATAAGTCGTGAAGAGACATTAATAGAGCTTGTAGAGCTATCATCATGTGCAAGGACTTTAGTAAATCATGTGTGATTGCAACATTATGAGACTTAGTGTAGGTCGTGAAGAGACATTAATAGAGCTTGTGGAGCTATTATCATATGCAGAGACTTTATTTAGATCATGTATGATTGCCCCATTATGAGACTTAGTATAAGTCATGAAGAGACATTAATAGAGCTCGTAGAGCTATCATCATGTGCAAGAGACTTTATTTAGATCATATATGATTGCCCCATTATGAGATTTAGTATAAGTCGTGAAGAGACATTAATAGAGCTTGTAGAGCTATCGTCATGTGCAAGAGACTTTATTTAGATCATATATGATTGCCCCATTATGAGATTTAGTATAAGTCGTGAAGAGACATTAATAGAGCTCGTAGAGCTATCATCATGTGCAAGAGACTTTATTTAGATCATATATGATTGCCCCATTATGAGATTTAGTATAAGTCGTGAAGAGACATTAATAGAGCTTGTAGAGCTATCATGTGCAGAGACTTTATTTAGATCATATATGATTGCCCCATTATGAGACCTAGTATAAGTCGTGAAGAGACATTAATAGAGCTCGTAGAGCTATCATCATGTGCAGAGACTTTATTTAGATCAAGTGTGATCGTCCCATTATGAGACCTAGTATAAGTCATGAAGAGACATTAATAGAGCTCGTAGAGCTATCATCATGTGCAGAGACTTTATTTAGATCAAGTGTGATCGTCCCATTATGAGACCTAGTATAAGTCATGAAGAGACATTAATAGAGGTAATTAGAGCTATCATCATGTGCAGAGACTTTATTGAGATCAGGTATGATCGCAACACTATGAGACTGATGATCAGTATGAAGAGTCATGTGTAGAGCTATTAGAGCTACAACCCAAGTGCAGAGAAGTTAGTAGACAAGTGAAATTGTGCTAGTATAAAACTGTCTGTCAGTCGAGGATAACCCTTCTTTCTTCTACCTTTTTAGCTCCCAGTGGAGCATAGGTCTTCAACGAACACTTTCCAAGTCGTTCTGTTTTTTGCCATTCTTTTAAGATCATTCTATGTCTTCTCCAAGAATTCCTTGGTATTCCTCTTTGTCTTTTCCCATGGGGATTCCAAAAAGGGCCTGTTGTGTAATACTCTCAGTTGGCTTCCGTAGTGTGTGTCCTATCCAGCGCCATCGTCTTTGCTGTATCTCTTTATCAGCTGGTGTTTGACTGGTACATTTCCATAATTCTATGTTAGTGATTTTGTCCTGCCATTTCCATCATTTTATCCTGCGTAGACATCCATTAATGAAAGTCTGTATCTTCGTGATTGTCAATTTTGTTCTCCATGTTTTACAGCCATATAATAGGACCACCTTAACATTTGAGTTGAAAATTTTTATTTTTGTATTTAACCTAATTTCTTTGGATTTCCATATGTTTCCCAGTGCAATGAAAGCTCCTCTTGCTTTTGATATCCTTATTTTGGTATCATTTTCTGTTCCTTCCTCTTTATCTATATTACTGCCCAGATATATTTAAGATTGTACGTCTAATAGAGGTAATTCTCCTAGTTTTATTTGGTTATTGCCAACTGTATTAATTCTCATAATGTTGGTCTTATCTCTATTAATCTTCAGTCCTAGCTGTTGTGATCTCTCATCAAGTATGTTCATTTTATCCTGCATCTGTTGATGGCTGTGTGATAGGAGAGCTATGTCATCAGCAAAGTCTAAATCATCAAGTTCTTTGGTCCATTTCTGTTGTTTTGAGTTATTTTCATAATCCAATCTATGGCCAGTAGAAAGAGAAAAGAAGACAGAAAGCATCCCTGCCTTACTCCTGTTCTTATTTCAAATGCTTCTGTAATCTGTCCTTCATGCACCACACTACATTTCGTTCGTTCATACATTGTTTTTATCAGGTCAATAAACTTTATGGGGATTCCGTAATGACTCAGCAACTTCCAAAACATTCTTCTGTCTAAACTATCAAATGCCTTTTCGTAATCTATGAATCCAATATAAAGTGGGGATTTTAGTTCTAAACTTTGTTCAACTATTATACGTAGAGTAGTTATTTGATCAGCACATAATCTGTTCTTCCTAAAACCTGCTTGTTCATCTCTCAAATGTTTCTCTATGGCCTCTCCAGAATAATTCTGCTTAATATTTTTCCTGGCACTGATAGTAGCATAATTCCCATATAATTTGTGCACTCCTGTAAACTTCCTTTCTTTGGTAGTTTGATCATATAACCTTCTTTCCAGTCTTTAGGTATTTCTTCCCTCTCCCAAATTTTATCTAATAGATTATGTAGCATCTTGGTAGAGGTGTTAATATCTGCTTTGATGGCTTCCAAAGGAATTGTATCTGGTCCTGTGGCTAACAGGGTAACCCTTAGTGTGGGGTAAACTCAGCGATCACCTTTTGACATTGTGTTAGGGAGCAAGGGAAGAGATGAATGTGAGGCTCCCAGCGACTTTGTATTTGTGAACATGTACCGGAAGTGATTCTTGTGTAAATTAAATTGTTATGTGTGAAAATTCATCTGTGTTGGTAATGATTTGCGGAATGCTAGCTGAATTGTGATCCCTAGTGATGAACGAATGCTGGGGTCACTCTGAACTAAAGAAATCACAACGCGAAGTCAATGGAGAATCGATTAACGGGATAAAGGTCGAGGCCGAGATAAAGAGGTGTTCTACCAGTGCAGGACAGAGTCCACAGGTGAGGGCGTAGGTCCTTACGAACCATCACGTGAGCTGCAGAGTGCTAAGTAGTGGCACACTGAACAGGAAGGAGATCGGTGCAAGCGGGATCCCATGTTGGTTGAGTCAAGGCCGCGGCAACAAGGCGGAATAACCCGTCTTTACTTCATGTAGGCTGTCAGCCTGCTGTATGGCATCACCCTGTCAATCCTCAGCCAGCCAGTACAACTGGTGGGGGTTGGCCAACGCTGTCATGACTAGCTTCAGTGCTTGAGTCAAGGTAGCTGTGTCATAGGGCGGCAGAACACCGGAAGGTTTGAACCTGAACCCCGGGATGAAGCACGATCTCGAGAACAGCATCAGTGTTATTATCAATGTGAAATACAAGAGCTGGTATTGGTTCCAGCTAGGGTCGAGTACGTGATGTGCTCGATATAAGTCTAAGTGTCCAGTGGTCAGCGACAAATTGAGTTCAAAGGGAAATAAATCAATCAAGTTCATCCATCATCTTCTTCTTCTTTCCTTCTTCATCTGCCTTTCAGCGTCGAGGGGAGATATAATTTGCGGTCTTTTGCTCTTATGTTCGCCTCTGCTGCTGTTATGTTCCTAGTGCTTCTAATATTCCATCATCCATCTTTTTTGTGGTCGACCCTTGGGTCTGGTGTTCTCACAATGCTTGTTGAAGGCTTGTGTTGTGTTTTGTTCTTTCTGCCTTGTCACATGGCCAAACCATTTTATCTGTTGTTTCTTATATATTCTATGGCGGGGGCTATTCCTAGCTTTTTTCTCAGTTCTTCATTTCTGATCTTATCTCTCAGACTGTTTCCTGTCATTCGTCTAACACATTTCATCTCTGTAGAGGTTATTATTCTTATTGTTCTTGCATCTAGGGCCAGGTCTGGCATTGGTAGCACAATGTTGGAATGAAGATTGCATTGTATAGTGCTCGTTTTGCCTCCAGAGTTATTTCCTTGTTGGACAATAGTGGTTATAACTGTCCGATGATTTGACAAGCTTTGTTGCATCTTGATTCTATCTCTGCTGTTTGGGAATTATCGTTTGTCATTAGGCTTCCTAGGTATTTGAATTCCTCTACATGTTTTAGTTGTCTGCCTTCTATAGTTATGTTGATGTTCTGTTTATTTTTGGCGACATTCATGACTTCTGTTTTGTTGATGTTGATTTTCATGTTGTACTTTGTGCTTGAGAAGTTGAGTTTGTTTAAGTGTTCTTGTAGGTCTTCTATTGTGTCATGTATTAGTGCCTGATCGTCTGCAACTAGAAGCTCGTTGATCTCCACTGTCTATGATGGGTTGGCTAGCTTGCATATATGGTCCATGTATGTAATAAACAGTAGGGGGGATAGTACGCACCCCTGTCTTACACCTGATCTAACTTCGAAGTGGTCTGTGTAGCCTGCTGCTGTTCTGACCCTGCAGCTGCTGTTAACGTAGAGACTTTTAATAAGGTTGATTAGATGTTGTCTTACTCCGTATGTTGTTAGTATCTCCCACAGTTGTTCTCTGTTTACTCTGTCGAATGCTTTTTCCCCGGTCAATGATAGCTATGTATAAGTTTTGATTGGGTTCTGTTGTTTTTTTCTGCAAGCTGTTTTAGTGTGAATAGTGCGTCGGTACATCTTGTTTTTTCGGAACCCCATTTGAGAATCGCTTAACTGTAGTTCTATTATTAGTCTCAGCCTTTTTTCCAAGATTTTGGCGTATAGTTTTCCTACATGGCTGAGAAGAGATATACCTCTATATTGACTGCAGTCTCTTTTGCTACCTTTCTTTTTCCATATTGGTATGATGATTGCCTGTTGCCAGTCTTCTGGGGCTTGTTGTTGGTGCCATGCTGCATTAAATATTCTGTGCAGCCACTGCATTCCTGTTTCTCCCGCTGCTGCTATTATTTCTATTGCTATGTTATCTATCCCCGGTGCTTTGTTTATTGGTGCATATTTGATTATTTCTTCGATTTCCTCTTTCATGATGTTGGGTTCAGTATTTGTGAGTTCTAGCGTGGTTTTTGTTGTCTTATTGGTAGTTAGTATGTTTAACTGGTCTTCAAAATATTCTTTCCATCTCTGTTGCATACATTGGTTATTTGATATTGGCTGTCTGTCTTTGTCATTTATCAGCTCAGTAGGATCATGGTTTTCTTTTCTCGCTCTTGTGGCTTTTACTGCTTTGTAGAAATCTCTTGTGGCTGTCTTGAAGTCCCTGCTCATGTTTTGTCCGAATTCTGTCCAATTCTTTTGCTTAGCTTCTTTGATCAACATTTTAACTCTTTTTCGAACTAAGGCATATTTTTCTTGGTTTTTGTTCTCCCTCCAATTTTTAAACAGTTTCTTCTTTTCTTTAATTGCTTCTCTGATTGTTTCGTCTCACCCCTGGGTGCTCTTTTTCCCTTCTCTTGTTCTTAGCTTCGTTCCACAAACTGTTTTAGAGATGTTGGTTACTGTTTCCTTAAATTGTTTCCACTCTTCTTCTATTGTGCATACTTCATTAGGTAGTTTCTTGTCCACTAATCCTAGTATTTTAATTTTCCTTTTTGTCATTTCTTCTATAAGTTTGACTTCTTTATTTTTTATCCCGCATATGTTTATCGTTGCTACTTTATCTCCATTATTCTATGTTTTTCTCTGAGCATAAAACATTTATCACTTACCGACCTGCTAAGTCAGTCATAAGTTAAGGGCTTAACTTAAGAAAAATACACGATGGGGGTTTAGCCCGGCTGATGTTTCCCCGACGTGTTTGATCGCTAAGGTCTCACATGCGATCTTTTACGATCTTTCGACTTTAGCTGGTTACATTTTAAAAAAGTACTTATCAGTTCTTATCGCCCTCCTTGGTAGAAAACTTTGCACAACTTTCCGAAATTTATATCCCGTTGGAAACACTATATTTAACCACATTTATCACACAATCTACACTTCGAATATAAAAACACCCGCCATCTTGGTCGCCATCTTCCATCATTCAATCCATCATCAGTCAGTTCAATAATGTTCAAAGACAACATCAAATACATGAAAGAGAAAAGAGGACATGAACATCGATCCTCTTTTACTTTAAGACTGTCATCTGCATATTGCAAATTGCTTATGCAGTGACCGTTGACTTCAGTTCCTTATTTGTCTACTATTAATCTTGATTATATTTGTTGTATAATGAAAACAAATCTGGCGACAGAACACAACCTTGTCTGGCTCTTGTTTTATATATTGGCTGCCCATAATATATATATATATATATGATATGAAATAATGTTTTAATATAATTACACAGTGTATAATAAAAATATCCAATACATATTTTTCCAGGAACGATGCCATCAGTTATGTTTTTCTCAAGTAGACATTGCCTACTTGTAAATGTTTTGTTCAAATTATGTAGTTGTACATCTTGTAAGGAACCTATGCCATTGTGTTTATATATTGTTGTAGTTGTGAAAGCTGTAGCATTGTCTTTGTACATATGGTTGCCATTTCCATACAAATCACAATCTAGTGTTTGACAGAGGAGAGTGATCACACTGTTTCTTTACACAGAGAGACTAATTTTCAAACAAGGAGGAGCACATTGAAAAGCAAAAATCTTTTGTACTTAACTTCAGCGATTCCAAAAAAAGCATTTGACAGTATTCATAGAGATTCTTTGTGGAAAATTCTGAAGCAATATGGCTTACCATCAAAAATCATAAATATTATCAAAGACATGTATGATGGTTACACATGTGCAGTTCGAACAGAGGAAGGACTGAGCGAATGTTTCCCAATAGAAACTGGGGTTAAACAAGGATGTATTTTATCGCCCTTGTTATTTGGAATTGTTGTGGACTTCATAATGAAGAAATGCTGCACTGGTAATAAAGGCATCGAATGGATACAAGGAGGCCATTTGGAGGACCTCGACTTTGCTGATGACATAGTCCTCATCAGCAGTCAGATAAAAATGATGCAGGAAAACACAAATGAACTATCAGCAATAGCCAGCAAAATTGGTTTGAGATCAATCATGAAAAGACTAAAGTCATGAAAAGTTTAATTCCAACAGATGACAAAATATATATGGAAAACAAACCAGTAGAAGAGATTGATCACTTTATCTATCTTGGAAGTCACATTGACCGAGAAGGGGATACAAGTAAAGAAATTAGAATCAGAATAGCTAAAGCAGCAATGTCTTTCAGAAGCCTTGAAAAGTTGTGGAAATCAAAACTAATCAGCACAAACACAAAACTTAGGCTATTCAAATCAAATGTACTATCAACCCTTACGTATGCATCTGAGAGCTGGAAAACAAGAGATATAGAAACAAAGTTGAACGCATTCGAAAATAAATGTCTAAGGAAAATACTTGGTATAGCATGGAACGAATTCAAAACAAACGAGGAAATTAGAGAAATCACCAATCAACCACTAATATCTTCAGTAATAAAGAAAAGACGATGGTCATATGTTGGACATGTGATGAGAAGAGATAATAACCGAATAGCAAAGCAGGCCCTCATATGGGAAACAACAGGTAAGAGAAAAAGAGAAAGACCCAGGGAGACACTGAGAAGAACATTGATGAGAGAGGCAAGAGCAACAGGATTCGGCTCCCTAAATGAGATAGAGCTGCTTGCACAGAACAGAGACAAATGGCAAGATTTGATAAAAAATCTTGAAAAGAAAACTGCTAGAACAAAAATTCAGATAGGAGAAGGTGTATCTTGGTCTACGCCCTATGGGCCGGCAACGGCTCGAAAGGTCAATAGATAGAACCAAGTATTCCACCTTTCCTCTTCTCATGATGTGCCCGAAAAATGTTGATTGCTTCTTTCTGATGTTTTTTTAAGAGCTCCCTTTTTGTGTTGGCTTCTTTGAGAACTTCCTCATTGGTCTTTTTATCTGTCCAGGGAACTTTCAACATTCTTCTGAGAAATCCCATCTCTGTGGCCTCTAATCATCTTTTCATTTGTTTGTCTACTGTCCATGATTGTGAAATTATTGTATTTTACATTTCTCCAAAAGGAACTGTGCATCTTCTTTTTCTCCATTCAGTTTCCTGTGCTCAAAGGTTGATGCAGAAAGATGGATTGCCACCATGAAACTGTCTATCTTGAGGCCATAATTTAGTCTTAGCTTTCTGCACAGTTCACTTGATTTGAAGGACATTTTCTAGAGTCTGCTGACCGATAGTATCACTGAACTTATTCTTTAACTGCTTAGTGAGTACTTGCCTTATTTCCTTTTCTTAGTACCCTAGCTGATCTGGCTGACACATTCCATCTTATCTGGGAAAAATTCTTCCTTTCAATGTTTTTTTTTATTTGAAGTGTGCTTGCAAGACAATAGTGGTCCCTTCTCTACTTTGATTAGTCAGTGGATGCTTTCCTGGGTAAGAGCTCTGAGTGGTTTGTGATTGTGTGATCTTGGTCCTTCCTGCACCATTAGACGTCACATAGGGCTTGCAGTGCTTTTCTCCACCCAATTTCTATTCTGTGCAAAATTCTGTGCTAATCTATAGATAAGAGACATAGTGTTAATGCGTGCCAACTTTGCTTCTCTTTATGTGTTCTTTTCAATGTCTCTCTGAGTCTTCCTCTTTTTCTGTATCTTGATGTTTCCCATAAAAGAGCCTGTTTTGAAATTATCTTGTCTCTTCTCAGCACATGTCATATAACACTAATAATTTAGATGTTTTGAAAATGTTGTACGGTTATTTTCAATGAAAAGGATTTTCTCGGTGCATGAAGGTGTGTGGAGTGTGTAATTATTGAAACATTATTTATACTACTGAAATTTAATGATGACACTCAATATAACTTCAAAATACACTATTTAAACATCAGTCTTAACATCAAAGAAAGCATTGTCAACTCAAGGCTAGTAATATCTTACTACAAGCCATTCTCTTAAACTATCTGATATTTTTTCTCTTTGCTTCCCTCTATCTCTTCGTCCCTCAATTTTCCCACTTGTCACAATATATTCCAACTGTTCCCTTCTCATTACATGGCCAGATAATAATGACTGTTTCTTCCTAATGTTGAAAATTAACTCTCTCTCTTTGCTTTGGCCTCTTTCAGAACGTTTTTATTACTCTTCTTAGCTGTCCATGGTATTCTCAACATTCTTCTGTAAAACCACATTTCTACAGCCTCCAGTGATTTTCTTGTCTGCTTTTCCATTGTCCATGATTCACGTCCATATGTTAAGATTGGCTCTACATAACATTTAAGAACTCTGTTTCTTGTTTCTATTGTCAAAAATGGGTTGCACAGTATCTTCCTCATTTTTTGAAAAGCTGAATTTTCCTGGGTTATTTTGCATCTCACCTCTGTTGTGCATCTACCATCTGAGGTTAACAATGTATCCTGGTGTTTAAATTCATTTACCTCTATTTTAATATTGTTACACTTGTCTTTATTGTGCATTGTGGCCATGTGTTTTTCTTTGTTGCTTCAATTATTTATGTCTTTTTGCTTTTAAGGCTGGGTCCTTTTTCCCCCCTTCAATATAACAAATTCGTGTGGAAATTATAGTCTTTGTTCATATTGATTGTATATCTCCTCAGAAAGTGAAGCACATCAAACTCTCTGATGGGGTAGAGCAGGCCTTACAGAACAAGAAATATGTGACAGGTGTAGATTCCAGTCAACTGGATGTCTGCTATCCTGCAATCATCCAGAGTGGAGGCAAGTACAGCCTCAAGTTCAGCACAACAAGGTTGGCTCATTTTTGCAATTCTTTGTTTTAACCAAAAGTGGAGTTCTTAAGTTATACGAGGGCTGATCAAAAAGTATCGGTACTTTCTTAATAGGTTCAGAACCAGCGAACAGATTGTATTCAAACTGTACACATATTGACCTTGATATATGTGTAACACTCTGTGCAAGTTGTGTCGTTGTAGCACGTGTGGATTAATCACGGCAGCGCCGTGACGTTAGCCATGTACCACGTGGTCGTCGGATTTTCAATGGCGGAAAATGACGGGAAAAATTGCGCAGAGAATTTGCATTAATTTTTGCCAAAAGCTTGGTGATACTTTCACAGAAACTTATGAAAAGTTATACAAAGTATATGGGGAAGAGTGTATGAGCCGCACACGAGTTTTTGAATGGTTTAAGCGATTCCAAGACGGCAGAGAAAATGTTGAGAGTGACCACCGGTCAGGACGACCTGTCACCAGCAGAAGTGAGAAACACATTGCCGATGTGTGTTCCACTGTGCGCGAAAATCGTCGAATCACCATTCGAGAGTTATCAGAAGAGCGCAGCATTAGTTTCGGCTCAGTTCAGGCCATTCTTACTGAAGATTTGGGTATGAGACGCGTGTCTGCCAAGTTCGTTCCAAAACTGCTTTCAGCTGACCAGAAAGACAACCGGGTTTCTGCTGCCGCAGATCTCATTGACTCTGTCGAAAACAATGAAAACTTTTTGAAAACAGTCATAACAGGTGATGAATCGTGGGTCTATGGTTATGATCCAGAAACAAAGGTTCAGTCTTCGCAGTGGAAGACCGCAAACTCCCCGAGACCGAAAAAAGCTAGGATGAGTCGCAGCAAGGTGAAGACCCTTTTGATCGTTTTCTTCGATTACAAGGGCATTGTTCATCACGAGTATGCCCCTTCTGGTCAGACAGTAAACAAGGAGTATTACATTGAAGTTCTGAGGCGTTTGAGAGATGCTATTCGTCGAAGAAGACCAGATTTGCATGCGTCCGGTCAATGGCAGCTCCACCACGACAACGCACCCGCCCATTCAGCGCAGCTTGTACAGCAGTTTTTGGCCAAACACAACATTCCCCAGGTCAGACAGCCACCTTATTCTCCAGATCTAGCTCCCTGTGACTTTTTCCTATTTCCCAAACTCAAATCCCACTTGAAAGGAAGAAGATTTCAAGATGTGGAGGAGATAAAAGAAAATGCGACGAGGCAGCTTCACACCATCTCAGAAGATGAGTTCCAGGAATGCTTCCGACAATGGAAACAACGTTGGATTAAATGTGTGGCCTCAGAAGGGGACTATTTCGAAGGAGATTAAATTTCAAAACTGTAAGTTGTGTAGTTTTTTTTTTATTGCAAAAGTTCCGATACTTTTTGATCAGCCCTCGTATTCTTTGAATATTATGGCATTTGTGGACGAAGATGATCTGAGTCTAATTCTGATTATTTTTAAAACTCATATTTTTTGGACGTGGCTTCAGTTTGTGCCACCATATAAAAATTGTGAATTTTTAAAAAGCTTTACTCCTTCGCTGCTAAACTAATGTGTATGAATGACATTGACCTTGATTATAAGTTTATTATATAATGAAACAAATGGCAGGACAAAATCACTAACATAGAATTATGGAAATGTACCAGTCAAATACCAGTGGATAAAGAGATACAGCAAAGATGATGGCGCTCGATAGGACACACACTACAGAAGCCAACTGAGAGTATTACACAACAGGCCCTTTTTTGGAATCCCCAGAGGAAAAGACAAAGAGGAAGACCAAGGAATTCTTGGAGAAGACAGATAGAAGAAGCAGAGATGAAGCTGATGGGGAAGACATGGAATGATCTTAAAAGAATGGCAAGAAACAGAATGACCTGGAAAGTGTTTGTCGAAGACCTATGCTTCACAGGGAGCTGAAAGGTAGTAGAGGAAGAAGAGGATATAATGAAACAGCATACCAATTTTAAAAAACTATTAATAATATTTTAGAGATCATGAATAAATAGAAATAATGGTTGAACATAATAATCTTTTAAAAACTTAATTTAAAATGATAATTGCATGAAGTTTCATAATACTTATGTATACATAGTGAGATTATTTTAATATCCATAAGGGACATGCCTGGAATAACAATTGGAGGTCATAATATAAATAATCTAAGGTATGCTGATGATACAGTCTTAATCGCTAAGAGTGAAAATGAGTTACAAGAAATGTTGGACATTATAGTGAAAGAAAGCAAAAATAAAGGACTCAGCCTTAATAGCAAAAGACAGAGGTAATGGTAACAACAAAGAAAAAAAAAATCACCTCAGTGCAAAATAAAGACAAATGGAACAATACTAAAACAGGTAAATGAATTTAAATATTTGGGAACTTTGTTAACCTCAGACGGAAGATGTACATAAGAGGTGAGATGCAGAATGGCTCAGGCAAAAGCAGCTTTCCAGAAAATGAGGAAGATACTATGCAATCCATTTTAGACAATAGAAACAAGAAAAAGAGTTCTTAAATGTTACATAGAGCCAGTCTTAACATATGGATGCAAATCATGGATAATAGGACAACAGACAAGAATATCACTGGAGTCTGTAGAAATGTGGTTTTACAGAAGAATGTTGAGAGTACCATGGACAGCTAAGAAGAGTAATGAAAATGTACTGAGAGAGGTCAAAGCAAAAAGAGAGCTAATTTCCAATTTTAGGAAGAAACAATCGTCATTTTTTGGCCATGTAATGAGAAGAGAACAACTGGAATATATTGTAAGAACTGGAAAAATTGAGGGATGAAGAGATAGAGGGAAGCAAAGAGAAAAAATAACAGACAGCTTAACAGAATGGCTTGGCAGAAGGTCAACAACAGAAATGATAAGTAGCTGCTGAGACCGAAAGTTGTGGAGAGACATGATCACATACACCAATAGGCCTGGTACTTGATGATGATGATGTATACATATGTGTTAGTGTGTTCACAATTATGTGTACAGTTAGCAGAACACTAAAAAAAAATAATAAAACCACGTTTTTGCAACAAAAAAAGGCTGGTGCTCAACGTGAAAAAAATTATTAGTTTGGTGCTAGTCTGATATTTTTGAAATACTTGAAAAAGCACACAATATCTCTATCATACGAAATGGTGTCACTATCAAACTCTCGCTTCTAAATTGAATAAAACTTATTTCCAATTCACTTTCTACATGATGGTCAAAATCGTCAAAATTTTACTATCTTAATTCATATTAGAAGCTTAAAAAAAAATTTAAAAAACTCAAGAAGATGATCAACATGATCAGATTTCGACAGATTTTCAAACACAAATTTGGAAATTATGGCAAATTCATTCTACTTGCATTGAAGAATTCCTGGTAACGGTCTTATATAAAAAAAAAAAAAATATGCCTAATCTCACTGCTACATGACAGGCAGAAACGGTGGAAAAATGCATTAGCTGGCAATTGGTTATTTAATGCCAATGCTGCTTTAGTATATTACTGCTTATGACAAAAATCATTGCAAATATTGGCGAATTTAACACTTTCTGAAGTTTTTCATCACAATTGGTATTGAAATTTAATTTGTTGAAGCAAAGTGGATGAGGAGCTTGAATATGTAAACACATGGTGTGTGGTGGTTTAGTAATAGTAAATGGGGGAAAAAGTGTTGTTTTTTTTTTTCATGAGAAACATTTAAAGCCTTTAGGTGTTTTTATAATTATGTCTGCTATTTATGTCTAAAAGAGTCAAAGACAAAATATTTGTAACAATATATGAACTTTATTTGATGTTTTCTTTTTTACAATACATTCTTAAAAACTGCTTCACTCAAACAAGAGGGCAGTTGTTTTGCTAGACCATGCCCCCTACCGCTCCTACCACCTCGTGAGTTTCACAAAGACATTGTCTTACCATGGCCTGATGAAGGAATTATTCTAGTGCTAGAGCCAGTGAACCATGTATCTGCTCCGACAGTTGTTCCATGTGTAGAGGTGCTGAGTTGTATGTCAACATATAGCAGACTCCTCTCAAATATAACAACACTTCCAACCGAGCTGACTTTAAATAGAACTTATGATTGACTTGAACATGCTTGTTGGAACAACTTGGCGTTTGACCTCAACGCCTGGAGCTGCGCTGCAAGCACGTAGATTGCCCGGTGGTGTCTTGCACCGGACAGCTCGTCTTGACCCCGTATCAGCCTTGGACCGAGTGTGCTGGATTTGACTCGGGGGTTATGTAGCCACTTATCTGCCTTCTGCTTGCCTGATGCTGAACTCATGCATAGCCCGGACACCCACTTGTCCGCCTGTCGTGATCGTATACTCTTGTACTTCGCGCTGTTTCGGGGTGGTGACCACCTCTGCGTCTATGGGCCTGTGCTTGATGGCCCCTCCCAGTTTCTGTTCTTCGCTAGGCACAGACAAATACAGATTGCTTTCTAAGAAGTAGTCAAGGAACACCATGTAAAATACACATTCGAGGTTTAATTCTGGAAGATCAACCTCTCACAAGTTACACAATTACAACAGTATGCTTGTTCGCGGCCTTTCTCACGTTGCATGTAATTACGAGGCGTACCCCAACTTGTCTGGGCTGTTAACTATGGGCCACAGTAGTACAGCACTCCAATACTTCCACCATGCATTTTGGTGACATCATGTTGGACCGACTCCACTCAGTCGGACTCTCTTGATGACACTGCACGGAATCTTCCCGCTAGCTATCGGGCAGACAGAAATATTTTGAAAAAACTATACGTAGGAAGAGTCAGACCAGTTCTAGAGTATGAAGTCACAGCCTGGGCTATGGCTTCCAAATCACACCGTAGCAAAATTCACAGAACCAAGCTGCCCGTATCATCACTGGTGCTATGAAATCTACACCTATCAAGACTCTAGAAACAGTAACAGGTTTACAACCCATAGGTGACAAACGTGTCACTAAAGTATTGCAACAAGCAAAGAAATATAGAAGGCTCCTTAGCCATCTCATGCGCCAAAGAATAACTGGTTCCGGAATTGTACGACTATAGAGGAGCAACTTCGCTGAAATTGCCAATGAACTAACTACTGGAGACCCAGTACTTTCCCCAAACAATATTGAAACCCCTGGGCCCATCTGATATGTCTCCTCATGGAAAACATAAAATACTAGAACTTAAGGAAAATGTAACAGGAATCATGAAGAAAAGCACCCAATTAAACACAGAAAGAAAACACTTCGCAAAAAAACACATACACGATACCTACCCACAGGACTCTTGGTCCCACATATACACAGATGGCTCTGCTACAAATGCCACCAGAAATAGAGGGGAAGGTGTGTTCTTGACGCTGAATAATCAGGACGAGATCACCAAGTCAATAGCTACTGGAAAATTCTCGAACAACTTTAAAGCAAAAACTGAGGCCATCAGAGATGCTGCAACACTGGCTACTCATCACAAAAATAACATGCACAATAAATTGGTGATTCTGACTGATGCAATGTCAGTACTATCAGCTCTAAAAAGCCCCAAGAACAATGAACTAGATGACTTGAGAACAGCCCTAGACCAACTATGCAATAACTTCCAGAGAGTAGTCTTTCAGTAGATACCATCACACTGTAATATACACGGGAACGAACACGCAGACAAATTAGCTAAAGAGGGAGGGAGATTAGCACAAGAGAACCATCCGCTCAGTTATGATGAAGCCAAATCCATCCTCAAGGGTCAGTTCCATGAAAAATGGAAATGAGAACACCCAAAGCATAACGAGAGTGACGGATACCACCAAATTTTATGCCTCGTTCTAATTGTTCTCTTTTCATTTTTAGTTGTTTTAAAACTTCATTGTGTAAGGTCCTAACATTCTGTGTAGTTATTTTTAGTTCGTTCTTATGACAATAGTTAGAATTTCTCTCCATGGCTTTCTTTGGATTGTTATGTTATGAGGCTCCAATCTCTTTCACGGAGGTCTGCCAAATTCGTCTTTCGTGTCCTGAATATGTCTCATGTGTACCACACACTTTGCTGTTTTCACTTTCTGGGCCATTGATTATTTCTGATTCTTCCACCGTCACAGACTTTTTAATCATGGAAGCAGATCATATGGATGAGTATGTTCGTTGTTGTTAAGGAAGGGGTTAAGCTGTAACTTTCTCCTTTCAATGCGATTGTACTATATAAAAATCACATACCCCAATTTAACACTTTATTTTGGTGAGTGAGGTATTAGTATTGATAACAATGTGTGAGACAATAACATTTATCATTTGTACTTTTAGCATTACTGTTTTATGTTTCATTTTCATATTAAATGTAAATATATTTTATATTTCTGTCAGTGATGAAAACAACATCCAATTTGATGCAATCGTCTGTGCAATGGGTGTTCGCTACAAGTCATACTGCTCCAACATTGTTCGTACACTGCTTGTTAACCCAGAAGAGCCCATACAAAAATTGTATGAGTTTTTGGTCCAGGTTGAGGAGGAGATTATTGGAAAGTTACAGCATGGTATGTTTGTCAGTAATTGGGAAGTTACATAAAATCTGTATTGGCATGAGGGATTAATTAATTTGCTCTATCCTTACTCCAACATTTTCCCTCTGCGCCCATGATAGTACATTCTGAGATACAGACATACTGTGGCTTATGATTGTTGAAGTTACATTTTTTTCAGCGTTACATTATGGGTTGCTCACATTGGAAATACATGTATTGAATGGAAATATGTCTTTTTCTAAATTTAGTCATAAACTTTGCTAAGTCCAGTGTGAAAGTGAAACAAAACATGAATGGGTTATAAATTGTATGGTGTTTTGAAAGTCAAATTGGTCAGGATTATAGCAAAATTAGCAGTTAAGAAAACTGTGTGCTTCCTATCTTGTTACTTATGATATTTACAATGTGTAAGATATCTCTCCATGTATTGTACTACAAGTAACTTTCCTTCAATATTCTGGTATACACAATACACAATAATTGTGCTTGTTTTAATTTAATAGAGCAGTCAGATAAAAACGATGCAGGAAAACACAAATGAACTATCATCAATCTTCTTCTTCTTCTTTTCTCTTTCACTGATACCTAAAAGGTGTCGTGATTTATATCATTTGTCGTTCTTGTGCTGCTCGAATTGTCTGAATTAGTGATTTTCCTTTGTTGTTACATGTCTCTGTCACTGCATCTATCCATCTTCTTCTGGGTCTTCCTCTTGGTCTTTTCCCATGCATTCTCGAGAAAAACGCCCTTGATGGTGATTGGTGAGGATTCATTCTGACCAGGTGGCCGAACCATTTAAGTTGTTGTTGTTCTATATATTCTTGGCAGGGTTTTGTTCCTACCATTTTTCTTATGGTTTCATTGGTATTCTATCTCTTCTTGTGTTGTTTGTTACTTTTCTCAAGCATCGCATCTCACATGTACTATCATCAATAGCCAGCAAAATTGGGCTTGAGGTCAATCATGAAAAGACTAAAGTCATGAAAAGTTTAATTCCAACAAGTGACAAAATATACATGGAAAACAAACCAGTAGAAGAGATCGATCACTTCATCTATCTTGGAAGTCACATTGATCGAGAAGGGGATACGAGCAAAGAAATTAGAATCAGACTGGCTAAAGCAGCAATGTCTTTCAGAAGCCTTGAAAAGTTGTGGAAATCAAAACTCATTAGCACAAACACAAAACTTAGGCTATTCAAATCAAATGTACTATCAACCCTTACGTATGCGTGTGAAAGCTGGAAAACAACAAGAGATATAGAAACAAAGTTGAACGCATTCGAAAATAAATGTCTAAGGAAAATACTTGGTATAGAATGGAACGAATTCAAAACAAACGAGGAAATTAGAGAAATCGCCAATCAACCACTAATATCTTCAGTAATAAAGAAAAGACGATGGTCATACGTTGGACATGTGATGAGAAGAGATAATAATCGAATAGCAAAGCAAGCCCTCATATGGGAAACAACAGGTAAAAGAAAAAGAGGAAGACCCAGGGAGACACTGAGAAGAACATTGATGAGAGAGGCAAGAGCAGCAGGAATCGGCTCCCTCAATGAGATAGAACTGCTTGCACAGAACAGAGACAGATGGCGAGATTTGATAAAATATCTTTAAAAGAAAACTGCTAGAACAAAAATTCATATAGGAGAAGGTGTATCTTGGTCTACGCCCTATGGGCCGGTTACGGCTCGAAAGGTCAATAGATAGATAGATAGATAATATAATAAATGTCAAAAGTTATTATTTTTCTTGTTTTCTTTAGTATTTATATTCTCCTATTTCTCTCATCTTTGCTTGTTTACTTTCCTCCTTAAAGAAAATATATGCTATTCTCCTTCTACATTTCTCTACCTACTTTTGTTTGTACCAGATCTTGTATCCATCCTTTTATTAAATATACTAATGTAAAGTAAAGAATATCTATTATGCTTTATTGTGTAAAATGTAAAAATAAAATGTTAGTACTAATTTTTTTTCTGTGACTCATCAGCACACCAAGCTGCTCTACTCTGAGTAAACCTCTGGGACCCATTTTCAGATTGTCACAGTTTAGTATTGAAACCAGAGTGCAGCTTCAGTGTAGTCTATTGTATGTGTATGACATATTTTACATTGGCAGCTGTGGTGGCAGAGCTGTTAGTGTACTCCTGCTGATCACCAGAGTCTGGATTTATTTACATTTTATGGGATGTCATGGCTGCTGCATGTAGCTAATTTTTTCTGGCTTGGCTCCTGCTGATGTGTTTTTGACCCACAGTCTATTTCTGAACTAATGTGTTGCTATTCCTGTTGCAGTTGTGTTCTTCTGATGAGCAGATGAAATGTGAACTTTATAGATATTTCAGTTGAATATTATTTATTATAGTATCAATGTGTTTAATCAATTGTCGATAGGTAAATATGTGTTTACTGTTTGACAGGCACACATCTATTTTGACAGCAATGGCACTTACTGAAAATGTACACCCCGAATGTACAAAATCTGTGACAGTAGATGGGGTGGAAGTGTTAGAAATGGCTCAGAAAGTGAAAACAGCAAAGTGTGTGGTTCACAAGAGGCACATTCAGGGCACAAAAGATGAATGTGGCTGACCACCACGAAAGAGATTGGAGCCTCATCACATACTATTCCAAAGAAAGCCATGGAGAGAAATTATTATAACTTATGTCAGAAGAAAGATCAACGAATATGTACATGGAATGTTAGAGCTCTTTACCAAGAAGGACAATTACAAAATCATATTTCTTTTCTCTTTAATTCCTTGCTCTATAAGATACCCTGCATTGAAATACTGTCTAACTTTATGTTTTCTTTTTTCCATCCTAAAAGTTACTATTTGTATACTCTTTTACAAAGCTGAAAAAGGGGAGGTAACTAGGCTAGGGAAGAGAGGAGAATTTAATAGAGGTCAAGGGGAGATAAAGATTTAATAGAGGTCAAGGGGAGATAAAAGCTGAGGAGTCCTTAAGAGAGGGATTGAGAGAGGCGTATTGCACTGGCAAGTTGTGGGGTGAACTTACTCGGAATTCACGAGTTTTGGAAATAAGGGGTGAGAAGAAAAGTGAGAGAAAGGACAGTTGAGTTGGGAGAGTCATTCGATTTGGAGCGTTGGTTGTGTGCGGGCGGCCTGGTGTATATACAGCCAATTACCGTGAACAAGGGCGGGATGAGAGGAATTCAGACAGTCGTCCAGAACAGGTCAGTGTAGGATGTAGTAGAGCGCTAGGTAACAGTAAGTCTCTGGAGAAGTCGTCGGATAGAAATAGTCTCTAAGAGACTTTAATTCGAAGCTGGTAGCTTCTAACAGTGCAGCAACATGTGTATTATTTGTGAGTGTTCTCGCAGTAGCAGAATAGAAATATTCTTGAAGAGACTGCATTACGAAGCAGGTAGCTTCTAGCAGTGCAGAGACATGTGTATTATTTGTGAGTGTTCTCGCCGTAGCAGAATAGAAATATTCTTGAAGAGACGAAGCGGGTAGCTTCTAACAATGCAGAGACGTGTGTATTATTATTTGTGAGTCTTCTCACCGTAGTAGAATCGAAATATTCTTGAAGAGACTGTATTACGAAGCAGGTAGCTTCTAGCAGTGCAGAGACATGTGTGTTATTATTTGTGAATGTTCTCACCGCTGTAGAATAGAAATAGTCTTGAAGGGACTTGATTACGAAGCTGGTAGCTTCTACAGTGCATGGACAGGTGAATTAATTGTATGTTCACCATCTTAAGAATAGAGACGTGAATTATAGTGAGTATTCTCATCATCCTTAGAATAGAGACTTTTGAATTATTGTGAGTGTTCTCACTATCATAAGAACAGAGACTTGTGAAGTATTGTGAATATTCTCAACATCATTAGAACAGAGATTTTTGAATTGTTTGTGAGTGCTCTCATTAGCACAAATGCAGAGACTTTTGTATTATTGTGAGGGTCTCACTCATGTTGAGGAGGCGAATGATAGCATGCATCGAATGTAGTATCAGTGTGAGAATCAAGCCAGAACGAAAGGCCACTTGGAGAGTGGCTATGGACAATGTAAATTGCAGGGGATTGTTTATTGTAATAAACGTTAACTTGTTGACTTCCATGGTGTTGAGACATGCTTTGTCAATGCTAGCTGTGTTTTATTGTCTCGTCCTGACGAAGAACAGGTCCGAGGTTGTCCTAAACCACAGACGTAACAGCGTGAAGTACTTCTAACGATCAACAGGCAGTTCAAGTAATCCTGGCCAGTGCAAACGACTGATGTCCAGGGGCTGGTAGAGTCTAGAAGGGACTCAGATCTCCACGAGTTTCTGTCGACATCTGCAGAGGAAAGTCGAGGGAGAGTCAGACCGCCATTAGCGGTGTGACGTGTTCTAAAGGTCAAGCAGGGGGATGGCTCAGAGTTCAACGAGCTGTCTCTGTACATCTTCTGTGTAAGGTGTGTACGGGCAAGGCTTAAGCAAGTCTTTCCAGCAGTGAAGCAGAGAACCAGTCAAGGCAACACAGGCTTTAAAGGAGTCTGTACAATCGGGCCATTAAGCTGAGACATTATTAGCTTGCTACATCATTAAGCAGGCGACATTTTCTTATAAGCCTGCTACAAAGCCATGTTTTCTTGTTTTTTATTACTTTACTTGTTTTTTTATCACCGCCATTGGAATTATCCAGTCAAAATGATTGTAAATTTATATGCTAAGGTAATGAAAGTTACAAAAAATTTTTATTTTCTCCTGCAGGTGTCAAACTAAGTGAGGTCTTTGATGCTGGCTTGGCGCTTGTTAAAAAAGAGCACCCAGAGCTTGAAGAAAATCTCATGAAAAGCTTTGGATTTGCTATGGGCATTGAATTTAGGGAAGCATCTTTGCTAATTGCCCCTAAAACAAGAGCTCCAGCTAAGAAAGGTATTTGAGATGGTAGTTTGAAGTTACATCTTTTCTTCTGCACCTTTATGGAGGGGTATGCTAAAATATTTGTATCTTGCATGTCTAGGTGCTGTATTTTTTGTCTCATGAGTTTTAACCTTTCCTGAGGGCTAAACAAAACATACAGGCCATCACATGCTCGTATATGTGTATGTGGGTGTTTGCACAGATATCTCTCTCTCTCTCTCTCTCTCTCTCTCTCTCTCTGCGATCAAGACTCAATCATGAAGTCAGCTGTCTAAGTGATTCAATTGCCCTATATATAGTTTCTCTTCCAGGAAGGTCGGTGTGGACCACATTGCTCTTCTCAGGTCTGTGTACTGTGGGCAATCATGTAGAACATGTTTTGTAGTCATATTGTCCAGTGTACATTGGCATAGGCTGGTTGTACCTATTTTGAGTTTGGTGAACATATGATTTCTCATTCTATTGTGGCGAGTGCATAGGTGAATTAAGATGACTTGATCCCTCCTTGATAGTTGGAGGTGTCCGTCACTCTCGTTATGCTTTAGGTGTTCTCGTTTCCATTTTTCATGGAACTGACCCTTGAGGATGGATTTGGCTTCATCATAACTGAGCGGATGGTTCTCTCGTGGTAATCTCCCTCCCTCTTTAGCTAATTTGTCTGCGCGTTTGTTCCCGTGTATATTACAGTGTGATGGTATCCACTGAATGACTACTCTCTGGATATTATTGCATGGTTGGTCCAGGGTTGTTCTCAAGTCATCTAGTTCATAGTTCTTGGGGCTTTTTAGAGCTGATAATACTGACAGTGCATCAGTCAGAATCACCAATTTATTGTGCATGTTATTTTTGTGATGAGTAGCCAGTGTTGCAGCATCTCTGAGGGTCTCAGTTTCTACTTTAAAGTTGTTCCCAGTAGCTATTGACTTGGTGATCTCGTCCTGATTATTCAGCGTCAAGAACACACCTCCCCCTCTATTTCTTGTGGCATTTGTAGCAGAGTCATCTGTGTATATGTGGGACCAAGAGTCCTGTGGGTAGGTATCGTTTATGTGTTTTTCTGCTACATGTTTTCTTTCTGTGTCTGATTGGGTGCCTTTTTTCATGATTCCTGTTATATCTTCCTTAATTTCTGGTATTTTGTTTCCCATGAGGATTCATATCAGATGAGCCCAAGGGTTTCGGTTTTGTTTGGGGAAAGTACTGGGTCTCTAGTAATTAGTTCATTGGAGATTGCAGCGAAGTTGCTCCTCTTTATCGTACAATTCCGAAACCAGTTATTCTTTGGTGCGTGGGGTGGCTAAGGAGCCTTCTCTATTTCTCCACTTGTTGCACAGATATAGGTAGGTAACAGAATTTTACAAGCAGGTAATTTATTAGTAGAAAATGGGAACATCAAAGAATTTAATCACTGTACTCCAAAATTGTCTATCAACTTGTTTCGTCTGTCATTCTGCCGAAAGCAATCAATCAACAGTTTCTTGTTGTCTTTGACATCTCTAAGGTTAAACTGTTATCTGTAAAGGCCTTCCTCTTTGGTCTTCTCCCCTGGGGATTCCAAAAATGGGCCTGCTGTGCAAAATTCAAATTTTACTTCTGCAATGTGTCCTATCCAGTATCGTCCTCTTTGGTGCATCTCTTTGTAACTTGCACATTTTTTTTTGTTTTTGATGATAATGTTGCTAAACAACTGAAACCTATGAGGTGTTTCATATTTGTTGCAATTTTTGGCATGAATTGTACTGGTTGGTATGTTTTTAAAAGAAGTAAAGTTATTCATCATACTATCAGCATATGGGGAGTGTAATATTGGTGCCAATGTTCTTTGTATCCAGTTATAGATGATGTGGTATGCACTCCACCAGGCTACTCGCATATACTGGATGAACCTTGCTGAAACTCAAGAAGAAAAACTTCTCATGCCTTGAGGGCTCAAACCTTTAATTACCTGGTGTAAAGACAATTAAATTCACTTCTCCATTGCCATGACTAATACAATAATGATAATGACAATTATTTCTAATGAACTCTTTGTTACCCACTGAAGGATGCATGATAGTAAGAATGGGAGGTGTCTCTGAATTTGTGATCCAACAAATCTACAATTTTAACTCATTTTCATTTATGATCTTATTTGCAGGCATGGTGTTCAATGTCAGTGTTGGCTTCTCAGATCTTAAAGGAAGTAACAAGAAAGTTGCTCTGTTTTTGGGAGACACTGTGCTCGTAAATGAGGTACTTTACTTTACACATTTAGAATATCTATCTCTTTTTGTCAGGATGAATCCCACATTCCTCTCCAAATTTTACAGTTTTTGATGTACATTTCTGTCTTTGGTTTGACATTAAAGTTTGGCATGGATGTTGCTTTCCTGAAAAAGGACCTACAAAGTCGGGTACCTCTTTTTGTAGTGAGATTTATTAGTGTGGGTTGTTTCTAGATGATGAAGGTGGCACTGGAATTTTCAGATGCCATAGGGGAGAAAATGGTCTGGGTGTTCCCTGGCAGCTGGTGTGTGGAACTGTCATTATTTGCTGCCTTTGCTTCTAACATTGACCAAACAATTGTTATTTACACATGCACCTTTGGGACAAATGAAGTGTCAGACTGTCAAATATCTCCCCCATAGTCCATATAAATGTTACAGATTTGTGACGACTCAATAACAAGCGTTTTGACTATAAAGTCTTCATCAGTAGGCAAGGATAAAGACTGGAATACTATGATTGCATCTTATTTTATATTATTTTTTTTTTTAAAGCAAAAGTTTCCTCCACTCCCTGCTAGGCGTATAGAATATGGTGATAGTGACCATATTTTTATATGACCAGTGCACATTTTTTGGTCATGTGATTGGTATCCAAGCCACCTTTACTTGCTAGAAAAAATCTCTGGTAACCATTTTTAGTGGTGGGAATTTTTCTAAATTAAATCTGTGGTTTGTTTGTGGGTTTACGTGTCCTGGTCTTTGGGTATGCTGTGCAATGTATAGCCCTCTTGGAGAACAGCAAAAAAACAGGAAGTCCTGTGTGCATGTTAAAGAACCTTGGCAGTTTAAAGTTGCCATACAAAAATTGTTATGTAAATCTACCCATGCTGAATATGGATGTGTCTGGGCTAAAGACTTTACTAATGGGTATTGGATTTTTTTCTGGGAAAGTAAAGCGGCACTGGCATAATACCGACCACATGTAATATTTATGGTCACTAACACCATATTCCCTATATGCCACTTGGCGTGACGGGGGTACTTTACTTTTTACTGGGCTAAAGGAAGAAGTATCATGGCTTTGCTGTAAACTAGCGATACAATGCATCCACACCCACTTAACAGGTATACGCTAACAAAGCTCTTACATTTAATAACAAGTATTACATTTTATATAATGTTTTTCTCAACTGGTGAAGCCAATCACATGGCTAGTCAGCCAATCTGAAGATACAAAGCAATAATAAATCTGATAAGTTGACCCTTTGTGGTCACTTGTTTGTGTGGCCGTGTCCTGTAATGTAAATTTAGTGTAGACCATTTCATCTGCTATTTTTCTTTAAAGCATCACATCATGTGTAATCCAAACCATTTTTTTCAGTATCATACTGTAATGTTGTTTGCCCTTGTGTTGTCTGGCAAAAGCACAATAGTACTTTTATTAAATCTTTTTATGTGCAATATGTTTGCGGATATATGTTGGACATGTGCTGAGAAAAGACAAGAGAATTCCAAAACAGAGGCTCTTTTATGGGAAACATTAGGATACAGAAAAAGAGGAAGATCTAAAGAAACACTAAAAATAACACTTATAAGAGAAGCAAAGATAGCATGCACAGACACATTAGATAAGATCAAACATCTCGCCCGGAATTAAGATCATCATCGAATGCCGTCTCCACATCGAAGGTTGGCTACCATGGAGCGCCATTCCACTCTGTCTCTTGCTTTGATGGTGCAGATTGTCATAGGCTGACTTGTCCATCTTTTGATGTTACTCGTCCATGTTAGTCTTGGTCTGCCTCTATTACCTTGTATTTTTGTTCCAATATTACTTTTATTAGGCTGTTGTGTCTTTTAACATGACCCATAAATTTCATTTGTCTTGCTCTAATTGTGTTTAGTAGTTCTCTTTTCATTTTTAGTTGTTTTAAAACTTCCTCGTTTGTTTTCTTTCCATCCAATTCTACCTAGTATTCTTTAAATCCACATTAGAATTAAGATGGTGGCAAAAAAACACTACAAGTTTTATGTGACGTATAATAGCACAGCAAGGATCAAGAATATGTTTGCTATATTATGGATAATCTTCTGTGTTACAATACTGTAATCCATCTCTCCCAGCATTTTCATTATTTTTTTTATATGTTTACATTTTTATGTTATTTTTTTTATCTCTTTTCAATTAGGGTTCCCCAGCCACAGTCTTAACAACAACAAAGAAGAGATTAAAACACATTGGCATATTTTTAAAAGATGATGATGATGATGAGGAGGCAGAGGAGGAGGAAGAGAATGAGGTGGAAAAGGAAACTGAACAAATTCTTGGAAGGGGAAGAAGAACTGCCATGGTGGAGAGTAGAACAAGGGTATACTATCAAATTATTATTATTTCTATATTAATGTGCCACTGTGTATGTTTACTAATTCTGAACGTAATGGCCTTGTCTGTCTGTCAGAACACTTCAGAGGATTAGTGTGTTTTGAGCAAAGCACGATGCATATATTATTAGCCCAGGCATAGCAAGCAAACAATAATGTCAGTTTCGCCCTCATTTGGACTCAATTAATATTTTACTGCCGTACCATGGTTGCTTGCTACCAACCATCTGTTGGCATATATAAATGTATGTTTTTAATTGTATGTATGTCTGCAGCAAATATGGTGTTTGTATGTACGTACACATGTGGCAATGGTCTTTTTGCCTGAATGCTTGTTGCAGACTTGTCAAACATTCACTTTCAAACAATTAGAAATTTGATGAAATCAGCAGGGTCAATGTTCAATGTACTGCAAGGTTTCATCATTCAATAAATAATGAACTCTTATTAGTTTTTTTGCATTCACTTTCCTATGCTCAGCACATGCAAATGTTTTACTTCTTTTAGTCTTCTTCATCAGTATCCTATAATTTTCTGCTGGTGGTGTTTCTTTGAGATTTAAGTTCTTGTGTCTCTGTACAGTTTGCATGTTTGGGCATGTAGTGGCCTCCTTAGTCTGTTGTATTCATAGCGCTGAAGGACCTTTCAACAGTTGATATAAATACAGTCAATATTTTAATACTATTTTTCAGTTCTTCATAGCCAACTGAAGAATATATTTTAATGGTGCTACATTGTCGTTCATATTTGAGGCCAAATATTTAAAAGATTTCAGATCTGCGTGCAAGTGATCTTGATCTATGTCATCCAATTACTGACACAGAGTTAACATTTTATGTGATGAAATGATTCAAAATATGAACATGTTGAAATTAGTTCCAATGCTAGCTTACTAAACCTTTTGTCCATTTCTGATATTACAGTATCTGAATTTAGCAAGTGTCTGCAACAAGACATCTGTTTTTATTGTTCAGATGTGTAACACTTTATCTTTAAATTCTGTATTTATTGCATTAAAATCATCTTGTTCATATTTTTCTGCTTGCTGCACTTCCACAGATATTGATTTAAGTGTAAAAATGTGGTTGAAATTAACTTTGGTAGAATTGCCAACTGACATTCCTGCTTCTGCAAATATTTGCTTCAATTAGAGACAGCTCCCAGTATCTCCACCAACAGGCAAAGTGTTAGCATGAAAGTAGATTTTGTTCCATTTCAAGAGGTAATTCACAGCACAGGCACAAAATACAACATGAAAATCAAAACAGAAGCCATGAATGTCGTAAAAGAGAAATGGAGCATCAACATAACTATAGAAGGCAGCAACTAAAACAAGTAGAGGAATTCAAATACCTAGGAAGTCTAGTGACAAATGACAATTCACAAATAGCAGAGATAGACTCAAGATGCAACAAAAAGGATTGTCAAATCATTGGACAGTTATCATCACTATTGTCCAACAAGGAATAACTAGAGGCAAAATGGGCACTCTACAATACAATCTTCATCCCAATGTTGTGATACCAATGCCACTCCTAGACCCTAGATGCAAGAACAAGAAAAATAACCTCTGCTTAGATGAAGTGTATTAGACAAAAGACAGAACTGAGAAAATGCTATGAATAACCCCCGCCATAGAATATGTAAGAAATAACAGATAAAATGGTTTTGCCACGTGTCAAGGCAGAGTGATGAAAATACAACATAACGATCCCTCAATAAACGTTGCAAGAACACCAGATCCAAGGGTCGACACAAAAAATATGGATTGACGAAATATTAGAAGCAGCAGGAAACATAACAGCTGCAGAAGAGCAAAAGGCCACAAATTATATCTCCCCTCGACACAGAAAGGTAAATGAAAGAAAGAAGAAGTAATCTTAAGTCAATGATGCTACAGCTGCCCCAATCCTTACATATATATTCACAAGTCATCATAAATTAAAGCACGATCTTCATATTCTGTGCCTAGGCAAAATGGAACGAGGAAGAAAGCACCAATGTTTAAACTTGGCACATGGAACATAAGGAGCATGTGCTCTGGACTTGTTAAAGCTAACAAACTGAAGGATTAGATTTACAGCCCTCCAGAAAAATGCCGGGAACAAAATATGCCGCTCTATATTGCCTTTGTGGATCTCATAAAGGCCTTTGACTCAGTACATAGAGATGGGCTCTACAGTGTGTTTGAAAGCATAGGCTGCCCACCTATATTACTTAAGCTGATTATGTCCTTTCATGAAAACATGAATGCTAAAATCCACTTTGATGGGAGTTCATCAGAGAGTTTTAAAGTCAACAACGGAGTGAAACAGGGATGTGTCCTCGCCCCCGCCCTTTTTGGCATATTTTTTGCTGTCCTTCTAAATTACGCCTTCGAAAACACCTCAGGAGACATTTACATTCGCACAAGATCAGATGGCTCACTGTTCAACCTAGCACGACTAAGAGCAAAAACAAATGTTACCCTAGTTTTTAAAGAACTTTTATTTGCTGACGATGCATCTCTAGTCACTCACAGTGGAGCCACACTACAATCACTGATCAACAACCTCGACAAAGCATGCAACCTTTTTTCACTGTCAATTAGTGTTCTGAAAACAGTAATACTAAGTCAAGCCTCTATTAATCACTTTAAGAGATTGTCCCCTAGAATCAGTTCAGAAATTCACACATCTTGGATCAACATTTACGCAAACCACTTCTCTTAATGATGAAATAAACAGCTGAATTGGTAAGGCAGCTACGACTTTCTGCAAACTCTCAGAAAGGGTCTGGAACAACACGAAACTAATACTAAAGACCAAACTCTTAATATATCAAACTTGTGTGCTTACCACACTATTATATGGATCTGAAACCTGGACAACATACTTAAATCATGAAAAAAGACAAAATATCTTCCACATGCGATGTGTCCGCAGAATAATGCACATCAAATGGCAGGACAAAATAACCAACTTAACTGTCCTGCAACGTGCTAAAACCTCAACAGTCATGTCGATGCTCAGATGTCAAAGACTAAGATGGCTGGGGCACATCCAGCGAATGGAAGAAAAATGCATTCCTGAGCAAGTACTATATAGTGAACTAATACACGAAATACGAAAAAATGGCAGACCTAAACTATGATATAGAGACATCTGTAAATCATCTCTGAGTGACTTCTCCATATATAAAATATATATAACATATAGGTATATAATCATTTGAGACCGTGCTAAGGCAAAACTTAAAAGAGAAAAGGCTTATGAAAAAGGATGGAAAACCCTGTGGATCATTGGGCCTGATTTGTTTATTCTGTGGCAATGAGTGTTTGTCAAACATTGGTAGAATTAGCTACAAGAGAAGCTGGTCGACAAAATCAAAACCTAAAAAAAAAAAGTAAACAATAGCCTCCACTTGACCATCTGACAAGACAAAAAGGGCCACATATATATATCATAATTGACCCATAACGTTTCTTAATGTTGTGAATGGTGTTATAGTTACTGAGCCAGCGCACATCTGTAGCCTCTGGAATTGAGCCAACCTGTCCGCTCTCTCATTTCCCTGTACTCCCGCATGTCCAGGGACATAGACAAAGGTGACCTTACGTATTTTGGATTTCTGCAACGACTCTACCCATTGCATGTGTACAGAGCCCGCCTCCACTTTTTTTATCATGCTCGTCGAATCACTCAGTATACATGTGTGGGTGTAGTCTTGTGACTCTAACCATTTGAATGCCTTGGTCACTGCCATCACCTCCATTGTCATGCTACTCGTGGTCATGACATATGCACCAGTCTTCTTTGACTATTCTGCCTGCCGAGCGTGCTGTAATGCCCATGCACTTCTTTGGTGTCGTCTTACAGATCCGTCTGTATCTTCTATTTCTACTTTTTTAGCTCCCAGTGGAGCATAGGTCTTCAACAAACACTTTCCAAGTTTTCTGTTTTTTGCCATTCTTTTAAGATCATTCCATGTCTTCCCCATCATCTTCATCTCTGCTTCTGTCTGTCTTCTTCAAGAATTCCTTGGTCTTCCTCTTTGTCTTTTCCCCTGGGGATTCCAAAAAAGGGCCTGTTGTGTAATACTCTCAGTTGGCTTCTGTAGTGTGTGTCCTATCCAGCGCCATCGTCTTCGCTGTATCTCTTTATCCACTGGTATTTGACTGGTACATTTCCATAATTCTATGTTAGTAATTTGGTCCTGCCATTTCCATCCTTTTATTCTGCGTAAGCATCCATTAATGAAAGTCTGTATCTTATCCGTCTGTATTGATGACTGCATCTTTGTCATTGGTGTTATCGCAGATGAGGCCGTTGACCTCAGCATTAACCGCGACCGAGTTCTGTTTCCTACTTTTCCTGTTGAGTGTGACAATACACGAGAAAGTCCCTTTGAACGACGTAGGCACGAGTATCCACTCCTCACCAACGCTGATATTGGTAAGCCCACAGAATTGTTTGATGACATCTTCTGCTCGGCCCTCCCATGATTTGCCTCTTTTTAGCCTGGCACCTTTCCCTGTGTTGAGCACGTAGTGCAATGGTTGCTCTTTATCTGTACTAATCTTCAGGTATGCTCGTGCTCTCCAGATCTTGATTCTGTCATCCATGGTTGGAAAGTCAAGAACATACCTCATTGCTACACAGGGAGTGTCCCTCGTACATCCCAAGATAATGCGCATGGTTTCATTTTGTTTTTTCTCCAGCCTATCAATTATGTTGTACTGACAGTAAGAAGGCACCTGAAATCCCACACCAGTAAGAAATGCGATAGAGTTCATCTTGCATTGTGGAGGTGATTCCCCGTCTGTCTCTTCCCTGTCGATATACCATAACATCATTGGCAAAAGTCATAGTTCTTCCCCTCCCATCCAGCTGTTCCGTGATCATTATTGTGTACACGTTAAATAGAACTGGTGACAATGGTGAGCCATGTGGCAACCCTGGACAAATGGATGTTGGCTCGGAAGACCAACTTCCACATCTGAATATCAGATCCTTCCTCTGAAACAGTGCAGCAGCGATCCATCTAATGAGGAAGGGGTGCACCGCCAGTTTGAGAAGCATGTGCATGAGGTATTCAAATGGTACCCTGTTGTATGCATCCTTGAGATCTATACCAGCAGCACATGTCTCCTCTATAACCTCCGAGTGTGGGTGGGAATGTGCATTTCTGTTCAATGTGAGGACACGGGCAACTATTTTCTCTAGCAGCTTGCCAGCAGTATTCTGCATCGTGGTGATTCTGTAGGCACTGATCTGAGAATGGTCCTTGTTTGGCTTCGGTAGCGGTAGTAAGTACTGTGTAGCCACTCCAAATGCTGGCATTAAACTCATTGGCGAGTTTTGTCAAGTCGTCATCAGCTAAATCGCCTATGTCATTGTACCGAACACCATCTGGACCAGGAGCAGCATTGTGTGACCTTTTAAGTGTCATGCAAATGTTATCAGTTGTGATTGTGAGATCTTCAAGCACTACATCCTTACACAATTTTGACAGCGATCACCGTATCCTCATTCTTACAGCCTCATTTCTTAGTTCATCTGCTCAATGTAGTGGGCAAGCAGGGCCTTCCCTTTGCTCTCGTCAGATTTTTTGCATATCCGGCCTGTGCTCTGAAAGTCTGGTATGCCTCTGTGTCATGTTTTGTCATTTATGCAATGATGAAGGCGCCAGAATGTGGCAAGCGATTTTTCTGAGCACACTTTTTCACAGAAGTTATCCCATTTGGCATCCTTAGCCTGCTTAACACATAATTTAAAGTGCATCATTTTCAACTACATTCCACCAGGGTGGCTGCGTCCATCTCTCCTGCCTCCTACGAGGGGCGCTCCGTTTCCTATTTCTGATTTTGCTAATAACGTCCTGGTCTGTTTTCTCGTATTTTTTTTTATGTCACGGAGAACTGTGTCTCATTTTTGTAGATTGGTGGAACAGCTTATATATGTATCTGGCTACATTAAGAAAAACCTTTTCGTGAAGTGCATTTATCACTACAAGTGACAGTACAGGAGACTTAAGATGTATGTAGGGAATAGTCCTTCCTGATTTATCTGACATCCATTTGTGAACCCCGCAGATGCTGCCTGAAAAACTAGAATCAAACCAGCAAGTAATAAGATTACCATTTGACATACCCCGTTTATTTATTTCGCTTTCAATGTAGTTTGTGATGGTTTCAGCTGTTATAAATTGAAGTGAAGTTGTGCACAAAAATGTCGCTCCTGTTACATCTCATACATATGGACAGTTAAGATTTTTTGGCGGTGCTTGTGGATTCATCAGCAATTAAAGCAAAAGGTTTCCCTTTTGGGGGATCTTTGGTTGCACGGCCAATTCTCTTATTTCAATATTCATCTTGAATTCATTTCATTGTATACAGTATTTTTCTTAGGCATTTAACTTCAAAAGCGTAGTTTTTTTCCTTCAATCTCTGTTGTTTTCCAGCTTTCACATGCATAGTAGGTAAGTGTTGATAATACATTTGAGTTGAATTTTTCCTATTCCTGGCCATCTAGTTTCACTAATTCCTTATATGTCAAGATATTTTTCCATTTGGTTGACAAATTGCACTAGTTTGGTTGGAGTGGCCGCTGTTCAAACATTCGGACATTGTGTGTGAGCTACCTCCTCTTTAATTAGTAAATATAAAGTATTCATCAAAATACTTATGCCATATTCTTCAATATCAGCTTTGCTTTGCTGATGTAGGATACAGTGAATACGTCTTTTTTTTTCATGTAAAATATGATTTTCTTTCTTGATTGCATTGTATAATATTCATTGGCTTCTTCTACTCATAGAGTCAGTTTCATTGCAGTCAGGGCATCCCCTTATCCACTCCTTTGCACATCTCAGCATTTGTCGAAGTGTAATTCTCTTCCCTTCTGGCTATACAATATAGGTTAAGGACACATTTCGGTGATCCTTTGTTAGTGGTGTTATATCTTTTTCAGCTTCTGCATGCACCTCCAGACTGAATATAAAAAAGTTCAACAAAAGCATTTGTCAACTCCGGGCTGGTGACATCACCATTATACAGCATGTCGGTGGTGGTAATTAAATGGATCTGCTGTTCTGTCACCTTTTTTTTTTTCAACTTCTAGTTTGCTTTAGACAGCTTGGAAGTCTGACCTGCAATCACATAATAAAACTAATTTAGGTTTTCCTTTCTCTCTCTCTAAATAAATAAATCTAAAATATGTACAAATGGTTTTAAAAATACAATTTTTCTTAATTCTCGTAGAAGTTAACCTTTATTTTTGTGCAGCAACTAACATTTTTTTTTACAATAAGTGCTTATGATTTTTAAATAATCTGATTGCATGTTTTGATTTCACCTAATATCTAGACTGAAGCACCATCAGAAGAAAAGAGGCAACAGCATCAGAAGGAGCTTGGGCTAAAACTGAACGAAGATGCCAGAGAGAGGCTCAGGGGGATCAAAAGTGGTGGAGAAGATAAAAAGTATGTACACTTTTTTTTCTGGAAGCTTGAACCATATTAGTTAGAGAACCTGTTGAGTGGTTAATGCTGGCGCTTCATATCAGAAGGATCTGGGCTCATGAGGCAACTTTTTTTTCTCTGAGATTAATAAACTTTGTGGTTCATCCAGCCTCTAAAAAAAAGTATGAGACATTCTTCTGGGAAATAAGGGTAGACTCGTGCGATACCAACCAGATCACCTAAAAATGTCTAGTTGGTCATAGGAAATTATGGTCCATGCGCCAAATGCATACACACGTGAGTGAATTAGTTTATTGGTGGTAAGAGGTTTGGTTTGATTCTAATCACTTGCTTCTATGTTCATCCAGCTTTAAATTAGGTATCTGATTTGTTTTCTGGAACGGAAGACACTTGTGTAATACTGACTACATTACCCAAAAGTGCTGAAATAAAAAATATTTAAAAAGTGGCACTAACACCATATTCACTTTGTACAATGAGATGGGGTTCTTTCATCACACACTTCTCTTTCTTCCATCACTAAATTGGATTATTATATTATTATTTATTATAAGCAAAATTGTGCTTATAACTTCTGTTGAGACAATTATCCATTCCGTCTTTTGGCTTAGTGATAGGAGTAGTTTAATGTTTCTATTATTAGTGACATTATCGGGGTATTGATTTTAATGTAGGTTTTAATGCTTGTATCCTCAATGTGCTGGCATATTTTATGATGAAGATTTGTATTAAATTTCCTGTTATGATGTGATGCTCTCTGTCAATCATGTCTCGACTGTATTTTATGTGCATTTGTGCTATGTTTTTATTTTAAATGTTTTTTTTTAAATATGGAACTTGGGACCAATCTTCCATGAAACTGATTAATATGTTCATTTAATTTATTATTAAGTACAGTTTAATAATGAGCACATTTTATTGTGACAATTTATTTCGGGAGAGCTCATAACGTCAGTATTCAGAGTGGCCAGATTAAGGAGGAGTGGCTACACAGCTACTTACTACCGAAGCCAAACAAGGACCATTCTCAGATCAGTGCCTACAGAATCATCACAATGCAGAACACTGTGGGTAAGCTGCTGGGGAAAATAGTTACCCATGTCCTCACCTGTCACCTTAAACAGAAATGCATATTCCCACCCACACTCGGAGGTTATAGATATAACAAAGAGGCATGGCTCAATGCGGCAGTCTTTGCCTATGACGTCTTCAAAGGCTTCCACAGACGAGAGGAGACATGTGCAGCTGCTATAGATCTGGAGGATGCATACAACAGGGTACCATTTGAATATCTCATGCATATGCTCCTCAAACTGGCGGTGCACCCCTTCCTCATTAGATGGATCGCCGCAGCACTGTTTCAGAAGAAGGTGATACTCAGATGTGGAAGTTGGTCTTCCGAGCCAATATCCATTTGTCCAGGGCTGCCACAAGACTCACCATTGTCACCAGTTCTATTTAACGCGTACACAATAACGATCACGGAACAACATCTGGTTGGGAGGGGAAGAACTATGACTTTTGCTGAAGCTATTCTGGTATATCGACAGGGAAGAGACAGACGGGGAATCGACTCCACAATGCAAGACGAACTCAATCGCATTTCTTCCTGGTGTTGGGTTTCAGGTGCCTTGGTTAATCCTAATAAAGCATCAGTTTCATGGTTCTCCTGTAACAATCATATCGTTAATATGACCACACCGGTAGCACAAATGGGAGCTGATGAGGTGACCAGGGACAAGTTGATGACATACCTCAGAGTTAAGTTTGATCGCAGCCTGTGTTTTCGGGACCATGTCGACCATGTGATAACAAAATCCCGCAAAGGATTAGCCGCCTTGAAGGCCATGGCAGCTGCCAACATCGAGCAGAGGCTACTTACTCTTCTGTTCCAGGGATTGGTCCTCACACCAATCGAGTATGCCCTGGCAATTCTTACTGTCAGTACGACTCAAATTGATAGGCTGGAGAAAATACAGAATAAAGCCATGCACATTATCTTGGGATGTACGAGGGACATTCCTTGTGTAGCAGTGAGGTATCTTCTTGACTTTCCAACCATGGATGACAATCAAGATCTGGAGAGCACGAGCATACCTAAAGATTAGTACAGATACAGAGCATCCATTGCACCATGTGCTCAACACAGTGAAAGGTGCCAGGCTTAAAAGAGGCAAATCATGGGAGGGCCGAGTAGAAAATGTCATCAAACAGGTCTGTGGGCTTACCAATATCAGCGTTGGTGAGGAGTGGATACTGGTGCCTACGTCATTCAAGGGGACTTTCTCTTGTATTGTCACACTCAACAAGAAAAGTAGGGAACAGAACCCGGTCGTGGTTAATGCCGAGGTCAACGGTCTCATCTGCGATAACACCGATGAGAAAGATTCAGTCGGATCTGTAATACGACACCAAAGAAGTGCATGGGCATTTACAGCACGCTCAGCAGACAGAATAGTCAAAGAAGACAGTGGTGCATCATGACCACGAGTAGCGTGACAATGGAGGCGATGGCAGTGACCAAGGCATTCAAATGGTTAGAGTCACAAGACTACACCCACGCATGTATACTGAGTGATTCGATGAGCATGATAAAAAAAGTGGAGGCGGGCTCTGTACGCATGCAATGGGTAGAGTCGTTGCAGAAATCCAAAATACGTAAGGTCACCTTTGTCTATGTCCCTGGACATGCGGGAGTACATGGAAATGAAAGAGCGGATAGGTTGGCTAGCTGCGCTGTCGTTGAGGACGGGCAACCAATGGATAGGGTGGACATCATCAATACCCTCTGAGATGTGGGAAGAGCACAGGATTTCGACAAACACAGATCCACGTCACTTCTTTGGATGATGGAAATGGGAGTTAAGATGGGCACATCCAGAAATGAGGAACATAGTGGCCGTGTAAAAAGACTTATCAACCAACATAGAACTGGAGTCGTCAGTCGCTGGACACTGAGGGAATTGCTGAGGAGGGGATCTGAGCACCTATGGACATGTTCAGAGTGCAATGATGATGACCCGCAAATAACTCATAACGTCTGTGACCTATGGTCACAACAGTCAATCAGCTGACCAAGGCCCGGTTTCAATCAACTAGTCAGTCTCCTATGGTAACAGCCTGTATAAAAATGTGGCTGGCTAACGGAAGCTAGGATTGCTGTTCCCCTTAGTGGTGGCCCATACTAATATGAACGACCAAGTATTGCAGTACCTCTAGGTAGGACAAGTGACAGTTATATAGCCTGGTACTAGACAAATTCAAACTTCTCCAGTAAAAGTTAGGAATTTCTACAATTATAACTTATCACATACTATCCTTGAGTCAAAGAGGCACATTCTTGTATCAACACGGCAAAACACAATGATTTATTTTAGAAGCTGCATCCCAAAAATACTTTTTTTTAAACCTGTAAAGTTTATTCCAAGTTTAATTAATTTATATTTAGGTTCTTTTTTTTTTCTTTTTAAATATCATCATTGAGTGCCGTCTCCACAACGAAGGTTGGCTACCATGGAGCGCCATTCTGCTCTATCTCTTGCTTTGATGGTGCAGGTTGTCATCGGTTGATTTGTCCATCTTTTGATGTTACTCGTCCATGTTAATCTTGGTCTGCCTCTGCCTCTTTTACCTTGTATTTTCCCCTCCAGGATTACTTTCAGTAGGCTGTTGTGTCTTTTAACATGGCCCAAGAATCGCATTTTAAATATAGCGACTTGAAATAATGTGATGTAACCTTTTCGTGTACATTTATTAAGAGCTTTTTTTAAATCTTTAATATCATGTCGTCTCTGTTTGTTTTTTCCCAGATCAAAGAAATCCAATGTTTCTTACAAAAATCCAAGTCATTTTCCTGATGATTCCGAGTGCAAAGACCTGAAGTTGTTTGTTGGTAATAATACATTATTTTTACGTAGTAATTTGATGAATATTATGTGTTTTTTTTCTCCACGGATAATCATCCAGTGAAATACATTGTAAGACCTTGCTCAGGTGTAATTCTGAGTCTTGGACTTGGCCAGGGCCATCAAGTGAAAGTACTAAACATCCAAATGTGCAGAAAAATACCAAATGCAATGAAGTCTGTAAGTAAAAATATTTAGTATTTGATTCTTCCTCACTTCCTCTTTTAGCGTATTGGTTGTTGAGAGAGAGATTCAAAATTCTGGCTCTTACTCATTTGGCAGCCCAGTCATTCACACTAGATGCTGTTGTAGAGTTTCTCTAATGTCATTTCAATGGGGTCTTGCTCTATGCCACTTTTTAATGAGTGTCTTGTGGCATCACTTGAAAGCACACCATTTAATTTGTTTAATTACATGGATAAATATATAGTTATAAATTTAAAACACCAATACATATGGAAATGAATTATAAAAACTTAATAAATTGCTAGTAATTTTTATGATGATGGATGTATAAAATACATTAACACATTTGCTACCAAAGGGTTAGCTTACCATGGCACAGCTGTTATTCACAAATGTTTCTAAATTTAAAATAATGAGAAAATGAATAAAAAATGATCTAAAACATAGTTCTGACAATTTTCTCCTGCAAGTTGGGAAAATAGTTCATTAAGAGAATTACAAGGCTCTAATGGAAATGTAAATTAAGGGCAGCAAAAATAAGCTCCCAAGTTTTTTGCATCTGTAACTGGTAAGGAATGTGCTATGGGAAGATTGCATGCTAGATAGGCTGAATTGGTATACATTTTTTTTTCATTATTTGTTATAAGTTAATTATATGAAGGATTTATAATAAAATAATATAATCTTATTATGTTAATAAATACATTATTTGACTGATTCAATATGGAATACCACCAAAAGTTATGAACATTAAAAAAAATCTGTACTGCAGCTTCTCATGTGGAGTTAGAGGCAGGATTGGGTGAATGGTTCCAAATTGATACCAGAGTTAAACAAGGATTTATCTCCCTTGTTATTTGGAATTGCTAACGACTTTGCAGTTGAAGGACCTAGATTTTGCGGATGATGTAGTTCTTATCGATTGCAATGTGAACAGGATGCAAGAATAACAAATACCATGTCATCGACGGCTGGGAAAATTGGACTTCAGATCAGCCAAGAAAAGACAAAATTAATTAAAAATCAAATTCACACAGAAGAAAAAATATACCTTGAAAGAGAAGCAGTTAAAGAAGTGGATTACTTTGTATATCTTGGAAGCTGCATAGATCAAGGAGAACCAAAAAGAAAGAAATCAGAATAGCAAAGGCAGCAGTGACTTCCAGAAACCTTGATAAAATATGAAAATCAAAATTACTAAGCACAAAAACAAAGTTGAGGATTTTCAGATCTAATATATTATACCCCCATACTTATGCTAGTAAACGAGAGCTAGAAAACAAATAAAGAAATACAAAATAAGTTGGATACATTTTTCTTCCTCATTTTTTGGAAAGCTGCTTTTGCCTGAGCCATTCTGCATCTCACCTCTGTTGTACATCTTCCGTCTGAGGTTAACAAAGTTCCCAAATATTTAAATTCATTTACCTGTTTTAATATTTTGCACTGAGGTGATGTCTTTTTCCTTTGCTTTACCATTACTTCTGTCTTTTTGCTATCAAGACTGAGTCTGAAGCAGAGTATAGCAGTGGGAATTTGTAGGAGAATAGAGTGGGGAGTTAGATATAAACAAAGGGGAGATAAAGACGGGGAAGTGCAATCACAGGGGAAGTCCATGTAAGAGTTAAAGAGAAGTGAATACTGCATGCGGCACGAGATGTTGAAAACGAGGCGAGCTGAGTTAAGGAGACAAAGGAGAGGTTCCATTCCAGATGTGTGGTTAGTAGACACAGCTGAAACTGAGGACCAGAATGTGTTGTTAAGGATTTTTTCTTGATAGCAGGTCAGTGTATGAGTAGATGTCTGGCTAGGCAGAAGGGCCAGAGTATTGATAAGGGTAGATAGTGTAAGCCAGACTAGAGACATTATTGTGCAGTTTCCTAGAGTAGTCTTGTGAACAGACATTCATCATGTGGGTATGCCACGAAATAATAGGCTTAGTGTAAGCCAGACTAGAGACATTATTGTGCAGTTTATTAGAGTAGTCTTGTGAACAGACATTCATCATATGGTTGAGCCACGATAATTATAGCGTAGAATACGGCATGCCAAACATTTGTTATGAAGATATAAATGTAATTCTTGTGAAAGACATTGAGCATGGTCAGTACAAAAATAAACTAGTCGTTTGTATTATCAATGGTGTTCATTCATGCTGTCTAGTGTAGCTGTGGTATTGTTCTAGCGGCGAACGGATGCTGGAGGTAGTGAGCAAGTACAGTCACAACGCGGAGTCGGTCAGGGACCGAGAACTGCCGAGGGCGGGATCTGTGAGTGCTGAGCCTGTGCAGCCCTGCCCTGGGGCAGTGTCCTGAGGTAGTTGGCAAGTGGGCTGATCTTTACGCTTCTCGTCATCTCAGGCGTTGAGGTCGAATGCTGAACACCAATCAAAGGGAGCGACGCCACTGGTGGGCGGCCGCTACTATTAGAGAAGACGCAGCAAAGACAAGGGCTGGCAGATATAAGCAGACAAGAGGGCGACACCATAATCCTGCTGGAAGAATCATTGCTGGTCCAGGGCTGTCATATATGTTGACAGTGACTGGCAAAATATAAAAGAGAAACGTCGCGGATATAAGTCCTTTATTTTTGCTTTCATTCACTATAATGTTTAACATTTCTTGTAACTCATTTTCACTCTTAGTGATTAAGATTGTTTCATCAGCAAACCTTAGATTATTAATATTATGACCTCCGATTGTTAATCCAGGCATGCTCCTTATGGATCTTAAAATAATCTCACTATACATATTAAACAAATCTAAACAACCTTGCCTAACACAATGTTTTATTTGTTGAAACATTCCCAATTGATTTCCAGTTCTTATGTCCGCTGTCTTTCACCAGTACATGTTCTTTATTATTCTGATTTCTTCGCTATATAAATTCTGTAAAAAAGATTATGTGAATCTGTACATTCTTTATCTAACACATTTTTAGATAATTGAACAAGGAATTAGATTTCACCAATAAAAAGATGTTACAAGGCATGTAGACAAAAAATTGGAGGATAAATGACCAAAACAAACAAAAGATGAAAATGTAAAATTGAGACCATAATTGTCAGCATACATCATATTATCTGGTCAAAGTAATCCAATATGAGTTATTTCATGAAAAAAACAATTATAAACATGGTTTCAAGCAACTTGAAAGTTTTGCAGATGTAGCATAAAAATAACTTATCTTTAGTCATCAATACAATCTATTTTTATTTTCATAAATCCAGATCAAATCTTAATTAACTGCTCCCGTTGTTGCTTAGATATTATCATTAATCAAAACGTCTTTTTTAAAAAGTAGTTAATTTGCTGTCTTTTACAGCCATCAACAATTTAATTCTAACATTAAAATCAATGCTAATTTAACAGCAAAATGCGCAGAAAAATGTTCAGCCATTTGTACAGAAAAGCTCCTATAGTTATTGTGATAACCCAGAAATAAACTGATGTAAAAGAATAATGAATTTAACAGTTTTAGAAGTGCTTAACATCCTTGTGAAATTTTTTTTTTTTTTTTTTTACACTGAATACCCAATGTGGCATTATTTAGTTTATTAGTATTTGCAGCATATTTAATTAATATTCATGTTTTATGTGTTTCTAGCATGCTTACATTTTCAGTTTTTGTATTTTTTTTATTGATTGATTTTGCTTTTAAAATACGTTATAGTTATTCAAAGGCCCAGTATCACTGCAAATGAATGAAAATAAGCATAATTGCTCAACCGTCCATGCTATTGGAATCATCCAAATTAACATCTCATCGAATATCCAAAGAAAGGCAGCTGCAGTCCACCATCATAGCAAACAGCACAATGCTAAAGGACATAAGGCGTATAAGCACCGAAAGTGAACACAGCTGAACTGTCCTTCATCATATAATATCATCATTCATTGTAAGCAATCTTAAAACACCATCCGGATGTAACACATAGCTCACAGTGTGCACAGAGTACTAAATTCATTTGCTTCGGCAGCAAGCCGGACTTGGAATATGAGGAAACTGCAACAAGGAACTTTTCATTCAGACAGTGCCGCGGTGGTTCTTTGCCGCTTATCCGCCATATAGGCCAGAAGTCGTTGTTTAATGTTAACACCTTCTATATTTGATATATCATTTCCAGTTCAGAATAGACTACACATGCATTCAAATTATTAATATAGAACTATTTTGTATCAATAGTAACATTTGTATTTCAGATAAAAAATATGAGACACTAGTTTTGCCTATCTTTGGAACCTCTACGCCTTTCCATATTTCAGCAATTAAGGTAAGCTAGTTGTGTTTGGAGGTGAAGACTTGGTGGTGATATTACTTAAATATTTTGAGTCCCATTCTTGTTGAGTTCATCAGATGACAACTAACATTCAATCTGAACATTTAATCATCATCATGATGTGCTATAACCAGTTGGCATAGGTGATCATGTTCTTCCACAATCTTCTATCTATAGTGCATCGTATCAGTTCTGTTGTTGACTGTTTTCCATGCCATGACACCAAGCTATCCAGTATTTTCTCTCTTTGTCGTCCGCGATCTCTCTTTCCTTTTATTTTGCCAGTTGTAACCAAGTATTCCAACTTACCTTTTCTCATGATGTGCCCAAAAAATGTTGATTGTTTCTTTCTGATGTGAACATTTAATCAGTCTGTTCTTACAGTGGGCATAGATATATTATATTGTGGTTTATAACAAGCTACAGTCTATCTTTCGTTCGCCTGAAGTATTTTCTATATCTGCAATGTTGTGTGTTTGTGACTTTCGATCCAAAACATCCATCTTGTACATGGCATTTCTGGGTACCATGTGCATTCTCTTTCAATCACTGTTTGCTTGACCAGACTCTTTACTCTGTTACCAGAGCCAACCTAGGGAGATGGCGCAGGATCTTGATGAGCTGTGGTGGTACAGATAATCTAAAAATTACAGGAAATGTAGTTTCAAAGCATTTTTTACGATGTACAAAAGTATGTCATATATATTCAAATTCTTTGCTCAGATTTTATTGAGACATATACATTTAGACCTTGCTTTTATTTTCTCATTTAAGTTCAGCAGTTTTTGTTATAGAATATATTGGTCTGATTCTGCTTCTGCTTTTCTCCAATGGCTACTCTTTTTTATCGGCCACCCTTAATGGGCATAGATGCATTGTTTTGTCATTTGCAGAAAGCTCTGATATTTTGCTTCTTTCAGCCCAATACTTCTTTGAGTACATGGTTGCCTTCACTCGTTGATTCCTACTTGCTTGACCAGACTTGTTTGTGTATATTTCCATAGTGAGAATTACTTTGCCCTATTACTTAAGTCATGTATTCCAGTGCATCAATTTATCCACTTGAGAACTGAGTAGTCTAGAGGTAAGCAGTTAGCCTGTGGAATGAAGGTTCCAAGTATCAATTTCACTACTATTGGTGGGGGTTTCTTACATTACACCCCACCACTGACACCCTCCTTTCATCTATAGATAGTGAGATCTGATGTTTAGCCTGTGTGCACGTTAAAGAGTCCTTGGCAATTAAAAGTAGAGAAAAAAGTTATTAAAAATACCTGCTGTGTGAGCACTATTGTTAAGCAAATCTAACCACACCAGACTGATGTGGCACTAGCGACACAGCACCCATTTTTTTACATTTTGAGTTACAGATTTATACAGATGCTCTACTAATGAATTTTTATGACAAAACTTTAATTTATAGTAGAACATCTACTGGGTGTCAGATCTGATTGGGATTATTGCAGTGTCAGAACTAGTTCATTTCAACAACAGAATTCACAAACAAGTGAAGTCATATTTCCATGATATTCTCATACTTGTTTTAGTACTGTTAAAAAAGATAATGGTTGAAATTAGGTGAACATAAATTGCCATGCAAATTGATCAAATTTGTATATGTATTTTCTGAATTGTAATATTAATTTTTTATCAGAATATCAGCCAATCTGTTGAGGGAGAGTATACATACTTGAGGATAAATTTTTTCCATCCTGGTTCTACTTTGGGAAGAAATGAAGGAAGCTTTCCAAACCCAGATATGACTTTCTTGAAAGAAATGTATGTGATATGTTGTTGTTGCCTCATTTATCTCATTTAGTACTTTAAAACATATGCTGTGACAATTAGTTATATTAGAACTAAACAGTAATTAATAGCCAACACCAGTTGATACTTTGGTACAAATTCTGGAACTTTATAGTTTGAATTAACCCTTCATTATGATTCCTATCTGTATCTCTTCCAGTTATGGTACCATAGTAAAAATTACTACCACTTAAATGTAACATTTACATAGTGCATAGAGCACCTAGGTTCTCTAAATATAGTCATATCTCTAAACTCTTGACACTGTCCCGTGTATTCACACTAGGCAAAACATGGCGACTTGAAATTCCTGACTCAGGTTGATTTATGATCTGAGTTTCATCTCATCGACTGGGCATGTTACAATGCCTATCTGTGTGGACGTTGTAAGTCTATCACGGTATGTTTGGTGACTGCATGTAGTCACAAAGGGTTGTTTGGTGTCTGCCGATGACCAAGGGAAATTTCCCTGGTCACAGCCAAAAAAAAAAAACCAACAGCAATGTGTACAAATTAAACACTCAGGGATCACCAGAAGTGGTAATTAGGAAAGGTACATTGAGGGGGTAATGTCTGAAAATGAAAAAATGTCAAATTTTTTTTAGGAATTTGTGTTTTAATGCAGTAAATTTTACTATCTATCTATCTATTGACCTTTCGAGCCGTTGCCGGCCCATAGGGCGTAGACCAAGATACACCTCTCGTATCTGAATTTTTGTTCTAGCAGTTTTCTTTTAAAGATATTTTATCAAATCTCGCCATCTGTCTCTGTTCTGTGCAAGCAGCTCTATCTCATTGAGGGAGCCGATCCTGCTGCTCTTGCCTCTCATCAATGTTCTTCTCAGTGTCTCCCTGGGTCTTCCTCTTTTTCTCTTACCTGTTGTTTCCCATATGAGGGCTTGCTTTGCTATTCGGTTATTATCTCTTCTCATCACATGTCCAACATATGATCGTCTTTTCTTTATTACTGAAGATATTAGTGGTTGATTGGCGATTTCTCTAATTTCCTCGTTTGTTTTGAATTCGTTCCGCGCTATACCAAGTATTTTCCTTAGACATTTATTTTCGAATGCGTTCAACTTTGTTTCTATATCTCTTGTTGTTTTCCAGCTTTCACACGCATACATAAGGGTTAATAGTACATTTGATTTGAATAGCCTAAGTTTTGTGTTTGTGCTGATTAATTTTGATTTCCACAACTTTTCAAGGCTTCTGAAAGACATTGCTGCTTTAGCTATTCTGGTTCTAATTTCTTTACTTGTATCCCCTTCTCGATCAATGTGAAAATTTTACTACTGTATTATAATTTAGGGTTAAATAACATTCTTGGGTGGGTGGTCATGTCTATATGTATAAAAGATATTTTATTTTTACATTTACACTATTTTTAATTACTTGCTGCTATGTATTTTTTAAATATATATTTTTTACTTGATTTAAATATTTAAAGGAAGATACTTTGTGTATTTATAAAGTAAATATAAAATAGAGTAAAGAAGAGTGAATTTATTAGGCAGTAACAAACCATTCAGATAAAATATTGTCTCTTCACTATTTCACCTTCAATCAACATGTGAAGAAGATTGTGAATTAATAACAAAACAAGGATATGAAAAGAATCAATGAAATTTATTTGGGATGCTGCATGGTCTAGAGGTAAGAAATCAACCACTGTGGTTCCCAGGTTTGAATTCCACCACTAGTAGTGGAGGTGTTTCTCTTTGAATTTTGTGGGGGGTTTTTTGTGTGACTCTGCCCTTCCTGTCTCTGGATAATGAGATCTGATGTCTAGTTCTCTTAAATAATGGCAAAAATAGGAAGACCCATGACCACTGAAAAGAACTGTTGGTAGTTTTAAAGTAGAAAGAGTAAGCCAAAAATGTGTTGCTGACCAGGAAATATCGTCACAGCAGTTTAAAATTTACCAATGCCAATAATGGATGTGTCAGGACAAATAGCATAACATATCATGACTTGCTATGAAAAATATGTATTTACAAATTAGTTTTTGACCTGAGCAATCAGAAAGTGAACAAGATACGAAAACTTGTAGATTCAGTGAGCAACTTGTGATAAGGATTAGGCCAGAAACTGACAATCACCAAGACATAATCCAGATAAATGAAAACTGAAATTGTGAGAAATATTTTTTTATCCCTTCTTCAAGTGCCACAAAAAAAAAAAAGAATAATATGAACATTGAACAATGAGATTGTTACTACATTAAGTACATCATAAACCCCCACAATATAAGATGAAAAATAATAGCTAGGATTATGGGAAGAATGTCGAGAATACTACGGATGGCTGAACAGATCATCGTGAGCATTATAAATGAGGCCACATCAAATGAAATCCTGTTCTTTCTGCTATCATCCTATAATATCAGGTAACTTATCCTATAATATAATCCTATAACATCAGGAAACTGGCATTTTTTTCCTTCTTTCATCCTGTTCTGCTTTTTGCCGAGGCATCACAGGCTAGAGATAATGATGTGTTTTCTATCAAGGGCACTTTCTGTAACTTGGTACATAGTGATATTGTATTGTTTTATTCTGTCACAAATTCCCTCAATCCATCTTCGTGTTCTATCTCTATATCTTGGTTGTTCCATTTTTTTGCTATAAGCTCTTGATGCTGGTGCTGGAGGTTCAAATGTTCAAACCATTTTAATCTTTGTCTACTTCCGGTCAATATGGCGGATAGGTGATAGGCAGCCATTGAGGCTCTGTCTGAAAAGTGTTCCTTGTTGCAGCAGTTTCCTCATATTCCAAGTTCGGCTTGCTGCCGGGAGCTACTGAGTACGATTGTTTACGATGAATGATATTGTATGATGGTTTGTTCAGATGCATTCTTTGTCGGTGCCGGTGCTATAATATGTCTTGAAGTGTGCTGTGTTTGCCATGATGGGGACTGCAACTGCTTTTCTTTATTTGGATATTCGATGAGATGTTAATTTGGATGATTCCACTGACATGTAGATAAGATGTTAATTTGGATGATTCCACTGACATGGATGGTTGAGCAGTTATGGATTTCCATTCATTTGCAAGTGATACTGGGACCTTTGAATAACCATATTCTTTGTCTCTCTATGTATTCTTGTATAATTCCAATGGTTTTCTGATCTCATTGTTCTTTACATGATCTCTGTGTTTTATTCACAGCTTTTCTGAGGCATCTCATATCACATGTTGTCAGTTTTCTTTCTTGATCTTTAGTCAGAATTCATGTTTGACATTGATAGCAAAGAGTTGGAATAAAGATAGAGTTTATCAAGTTCTTTTTGCCATGTTTTTTTTTCAAGGCTGGAATATATTTGTAGGGTGGGGAAAATTGAGGGAAGAAAAGATAAAAAATATATAATACCAAGTGGTCTTTGTTAAAATCTGTCTTATAAATTATAAGTAAAAAGTAAAGGTTCCCTTCATGCCTTGCTAGGCGTATGGGGAATATGGTGTTAGTGACCATATTTTTCAATAACCAAGGCACATTTTTGGTGATGTGGTCGGTATCACGCCAGGCCTCCTTTACTTCCCAGAAAAAATCTCTGGTACCCATTTTTAGAGGCTGGGTGAACCCCAGAGCATTGTCAGCCCGAAAAAAAAATTCACCAGGTGGGGATTGAACCAGGACCCTTCTGGTCAGGAAGCAAGCGCACTAACCACTCAGCCACCGAGGCTATAAATTATAAACAACTGTATAAATAGAAAGTTGTGGAGGCACATGATCACCTAAGCCATCAGGCATGGTACTTGATTGGTTGTTGGTTATGGAAGGCCTCGGTATCACTGCAAACGAATTAAAATCCATAATTGCTCAACCACCCGTGCCAGTGGAATCATCCGAATTACTAACACATCTCCCAAACAAAGAAAGGTAACTGTAGTCCCCATCGTAGCAGTCTCAGCACACGCCAAAAGACATAAGGCGAAACCGCGCAGAAAGTGACCACAGCCAACTGTTCCCTGTCATACGATATTATCATTCATCGTAAACAAGCGGGATATCGAAACAGAATCAAAACGGATGAGACACACAGCCCACGGTGTGCACAGAGCACTTAACTCAGTAGCTCCTGCAACAAGCCGGACTTGGAATATGAGGAAACTGCAAGAAGGAACACTTTTCAGACATAGCCTTCAATGGTTCCCGCCGCCTATCCACTATATACCATGGAAGTTCACATACTCCCGAAAATGATGATCGTCGTAGCACTTGATGATGTTAGGCCGTCATTGATGACTCCAATTCCAAACATATAGACACACAGTGGTGGTAAGTTATCATTTCCAATCCAACAGAAGCCACCTGACCTGTAGTTAGTAAAACCACAGAGAGAATATGATTTTGTGACCTTCACTGATTCACTCTTGGATGTGAATGTGTAGTTTACACAAGAGGAGAAGTTTTCAACTACATTGATCCCATTTAAGGCAATAATAATTTACGGCAATGGTACTTGATAATGATATTAACTAAAATAAGTTAGCAAATTTGTAGGACAATAGCGGAAGTTAAAAAGAGTATTTCATTGGATAAATACGTAATATTTTGATTGCAAGTGACCAAAAGAAAATGTCTAAAATTAATAGACTACCAAGAAGTCCATTAGATAAATAAATTATCTGGGAATTGCTGCTTCTAAGAGCATGATAAAAAAAAATAAAGATTAGTGGGTTTTTTTTTAAACATGTTTTCTGAAACCATTGAAACTATTTAAATGAAATATATATATATTTTTTTTTTCACTTTCCTTCACAGTGTATAAACACTGTATTAGGACAATTGTGAATTTTTTTTCATGAGTGTCTTATTTATAGCTAGTCAATATATTTCTCAATAGTGCTGGTTAAATAATCAACAGAACTTATCGAAGCTCAAACACTAAAGAGCCTGGTGAGATCTCAGCTCCATCATCCAATCTTAACACTGCCTTTCGGCTCATCAAAGAAGTTCAAAAGAAGTTTAAGACCAGGGAAGCTGAGGAAAGAGAAAAAGAGGTAATTATTCTAGTTACAAAATTAGTAGCTTCTTGAATGTTCTGTAGAGGGTTCCCAATGTCACTTAATATTTGGGAACTTTCACTTTTCTGATATACCTTCTATACTATACTTTCTCTTCTGTTTCATACATAAGGTTATCTTTATGGTCCAGGTCGTGCTGCTGCAGTGGATTATTTAATTGAGTATCTAGTGTTGTTGACAACATACTGCTAGAAGCATGCAACTTTTATTCTCCTCGAATGTAAACCAAGAGACCTTTGTACTTTATGTAAAGAGGGACCAACTCTTATTATTTTTCTTTTTTGTGTGTGTGTGTGTGTATGTTGAAAAGGACATATGTTGGTGATGGTTTCATATATTTGTTTAGTTACTGGTGGACTGGGAGCACTGGTATCACACGGGAGTTAAACAATGTAAGTTTTGTACATTTACTGAGTACATTAGATCTCCAATGTTTGTCAGTTTGTTGAAAGTATTTGATGCTTGTGCGACATATGTCATTATTTCTGATGTTACATCTCTGGACACTTAGGAGGGTAAAATTTGTACTTTCTTTCAATTGTGGTTTGTAACCTTTTTTTTTTTTTTTCGTACATTTTACATGCAAATCCCTGTGCTGTTGATTATTTTAAAAAAACATTTACTAACACCATATTCCTTATGTGTCTTAAGGTGTGAAGAGTACTTTTTTTTATTAACTTATCCAATGCTGTGCAACATGAGAAATGACTTGGTCTATATGTATCATATTGGTATTTTTTACCAGCGCTACTGAAGCAGCTCAGTAATATTTTCTTATTACTTGATCTTCTTCTTTGTGGCTTGATTCTAGATCATCCACCAGTTGATGTAGGTCAAGTTGGTCAAGGTTCTCTCCACACCTTGCTAGGCATATGAGCAATGTTGTGTTAGTGACCATATTTTTCCATTACACATTTTTGAGTAATATGGTTGGTATCATACCAGTCCACCTTTACTTTCCAGAAAAATCTCTGGTACCAATTTTAAGAGGCTAACTGAACCCAAACCCTTACAGGAAGCAAGTTCACTAACTACTCAGCCACCAATGCTCCAAGTGTGTAATGGTAGCTAGTTAATCTTCATTCACATGAAATGTCACTAGTATCGATTTCTATATTTATTTGATGTAAGCTGTTATCGTATTTGACCATGAATAATGTTTGTGATCATTTGTTCTGTGGTGATGATAGTGATGTGACATTACTTTATGGCCTCTCTATCCAGGGAATAGTCAAACAAGACACACTTATCATCAACCCTAACAGAGGAAACCCAAAACTGAAAGATTTATATATCCGGCCCAACATTGTGTCTAAACGAATCTCTGGAATTTTGGAAGCTCACACCAATGGTAAATGCTTTGCCATCTTTTTGCTAAAAATCCCAGTGTTAAATCAGTTTTCAATTGTGACTGGCTGACTAATGAATTATTTATTTGCCCACAGAAACGGATTGAATGATATCTACAACAGTGGATATTGAATTATTTATACTGGATATATACCAGACTACCTGTTAAAATCAATATTCATAGCCCTACCAAATTAATCTGGTGCAAAGGAATGTGATGATCATCACACAGTAAGCCTTATGTGTCACATGGCTAAAATATTACTAAGAATCATCATGCGAAACAAAATCAGTCCAGAAATTAGTGGTGAACAGTGTGGTTTTTTTGGAGGTAAGGAACGAGCAATGACATATACATCGTAAGATCTTTAGTAGAAAGAGCCATAGAGGTGAAAACAGATCTATACCTATGTTTTATAGATTATACCAAAGCATTTGACAAAGTAAAGCACCAACAAATAATTAAAATTTAAGAAGGCATAAACATAGACAGCAACGATCTGAGAATAATAAAGAACATGTACTGGCAACAAACAGCGGCCATAAGAAATGGAAATCAATTGGGAATGATTCAACTAAAACAGGGTGTTAGGCATGGCTATGTGCTGTTATCAAATTTATTATATATGTATAGTGAGATTATTTTAAGATCCATAAGAGGCATGCCTGGAATAACAATCGGAGATCATAATAATCTAAGGTATGCTGATGATACAGTCTTAATCACTAAGAGTGAAAATTTCTTTCCCCCACCTGCCAGCACTGACAAAGTCCCTAGGGACTAGGAACTGAATTTTGCGTGTTTATCCATTTTTCCCTGGCAGCTGTGTGCACAGGGGTCCCTCGCCACACGGGCAGATAACTCCTACTTCGGAGGTACTCATATTTTCCGTCGATGAGTAATTGACGTTACAAGCCGGGCCTCGCTGCTGAGACCAGAGGTGGTTGCTGCAGAGAGAAATCATAAATAAAGATCCCAACCAACGGGGATTTGAACTCATAACCTCTCTGTCTCGAGGCCGGCGTCTTGCCTCTAGACCAACCAGTCCCCCGTGAGTGAAAATGAGTTACAAGAAACGAGGACCTGTCTGAAAAGTGTTCCTTGTTGCAGTTTCCTCATATTCCAAGTCTGGCTTGCTGCCGGAGCTATTGAGTAGTGCTCTGTGCACACCGTGGGCTATGTGTTTCATCTGGATAGTGTTTCGATATTCCTATTGCTTATGATCAATATCGTATGACGAAGGACAGTTTAGATGCGTTCCCTATTGGTGCTATAATACGCCTCATGTCTTTTGTTGTGTGCTGTGTTTGCTACAGTGGGATGGAGCTGCCTTTCTTTGTTTGGATATTTGATGAGATGTTAATTTGGATGATTCCACTGGCATGGGAATTGAATTGCGGTTCAGCAATTATGGATTTCCATTCGGTTGCAGTGATAGCTGGGCCTTCGAATAACCATAGCCAAGTAGACATTTTTATAAAAGACTCAGCCTTAATAACAAAAAGGCAGAAGTAATGGTAGCAACAAAGAAAAAGCCATCATTGCAATGCACAATAAAGGCAAGTGGAATGATATTAAAACAGGTAGATGAATTTAAATATATGGGAACAATGTTAACCTCAGATGGTAGATGTTAAACAGAGGTGAGATGAAAAATCTATTGACCTTTCGAGTCGTAGCCAGCCCATAGGGCATAGACCAAGATACTCCTTCTCCTATCTGAATTTTTGTTCTAGCAGTTTTCTTTTAAAGATATTTTATCAAATCTCGCCATTTGTCTCTGTTCTGTGCAAGCTGCTCTATCTCATGGAGGGAGCCGAATCCTGCTTCTCTTGCCTCTCTCATCAATGTTCTTCTCAGTGTCTCCCTGGGTCTTCCTCTTTTTCTCTTACCTGTTGTTTCCCATATGAGGGCTTGCTTTGCTATTCGGTTATTATCTCTTCTTATCACATGTCCAACATATAACCATCGTCTTTTCTTTATTACTGAGGATATTAGTGGTTGATTGGCGATTTCTCTAATTTCCTCATTTGTTTTGAATTCGTTCCACGCTATACCAAGTATTTTCCTTAGACATTTATTTTCGAATGCATTCAACTTTCTTTCTATATCACTTGTTGTTTTCCAGCTTTCACACGCATACGTAAGGGTTGATAGTACATTTGATTTGAATAGCCTAAGTTTTGTGTTCGCGCTGATGAGTTTTGATTTCCACAACTTTTCAAGGCTTCTGAAAGACATTGCTGCTTTAGCTATTCTGATTCTAATTTCTTTACTTGTATCCCTTTTCTCGATCAATGTGACTTCCAAGATAGATAAAGTGATCGATCTCTTCTGCTGGTTTGTTTTCCATGTATATTTTGTCATCTGTTGGAATTAAACTTTTCATGACTTTAGTCTTTTCATGATTGATAAACTTTTCATGACTTTAGTCTTTTCATGATTGATAAACTTTTCATGACTTTAGTCTTTTCATGATTGATCATGAGATGCAAAATGGCTCAGGCAAAAGCAGCTTTCCAAAAAATGAGGAAGATGCTATGCAATCCATTTTTGACAATAGAAACAAGAAAAAGAGTTCTTAATTGTTATGTAGATCCAGTCTTAACATGTAGATGTGACTCATGTACAGTAGAACAAGAGACAAGAAAATCACTGGAGGCTGTAGAAATGTGGTTTTACAGAAGAAAGTTGAGAATACCATCAACAGCTAAAAGAGTAATGAAAACCTTATGAAAAGGCCAAAGCAAAAAAGAGAGCAAATATCCAAAATTAGGAAGAAACAATCATCATTGTTGATCTTCTTTATCTTTGGTGCCATGTTGTGTATAGATAGGATAGGATAAATAGGATAGATAAAACTATAACTTGTGGTGCATGTCATGTTGGCCTTTAGCCAACTTACAAAGATTTGTAAATCATAAGTACTTAGCAAATACATGGAATTCAGGCTGTTCAGCTCAATGTGGATGTGAGACTTTGAAATCTGGAGAGTTGGACTCAAGCTCTTATAAAAACAAATTTGGTTGCTTATTATTATACTTATTGCCTCTTGAAAAAAAAAATGCCCCTGTAGACCCTTAAACAAAAATTGGAGAGATTTTACACCAAATGAAACTATATGAGAAGAAACCAACCAGGAACATGTCAAGCAATATAAGGTTAAGTCTCTGGAAGTAAATCGGTCAGATGCTCAAAGTGTATGAAAGAAAATTCCCACGCCAAGCCTTTATGTGGACACTTGGAGGTATAAGAAAACTTTAAGATTATTATTGGTTATGGAAGGCCTCGGTATCACAGCAAACGAATTAAAATCCATAATTGCTCAACCGCCCGTGCCAGTGGAATCATCCGAATTACTAACACATCTTCCAAACAAAGAAAGGTAACTGTAGTCCCCATCGTAGCAGTCTCAGCACACGTCAAAAGACATAAGGCGAAACCGCGCAGAAAGTGAACACAGCCAACTGTTCCCTGTCATACAATATCATCATTCATCGTAAACAAGCGGGATATCGAAGCAGGATCAAAATGGATGAGACACACTGCTCACGGTGTGCACAGAGCACTTAACTCAGTAGCTCCTGCAACAAGCCGGACTTGGAATATGAGGAAACTGCAAGAAGGAACACTTTTCAGACATAGCCTTCAATGGTTCCTGCCGCCTATCCACCATATACCATGGGAGTTCACGTCCTCCCGAAAATGATGATCGTCATAGCACTTGATGATGTTAGGCCGTCATTGATGACTCCAATTCCAAACATATAGACACACAGTGGTGGTAAGTTATCATTTCCAATCCAACAGAAGCCACATTACCTATAGTTAGTAAAACCACATAGAGAATATGTTATTGTGACCTTCACTGATTCACTCTTAGATGTGAATGTATAGTTTACACAAGAGGAGAAGTTTTCAACTACAGTGATCCCATTTAAGGCAATTCTGGGATAGCAAGGCAAGTCTCCTTTATAGCAGCAGAACTTGATGTTCTCCGCTCCCTTCTTGTAGCTGCCGCCACACGATTCTGATGTCTCATTAACTTGGACATCATTCAAGAACAATGACAGATTAACATTCCATAGATCTGGCTCTGCTGATGAAGTGCTTGGTGCAACAGTTGTATCAATCATACTGGAGGCTCCTGGTCTGTGGTCATTAATATCACAGACAGCACATGATGTTGTTATATTCAGTATTTCTTTCTGGGTGTAAATATGTGGCACACACATGGAGAGTGGTTTGTGGTCACAGTAATCCCATTAAAGGCAATTCTAGGGTAGCATGACATAGCTGTTTCAGAACAGCACAATCCTGTGATGTTTTCTGTGTTCGCTATAAAGCTGCTGCTGCTACACAATCCTGACCAATTAAAGGTGTGGACATTATTCACTTGCAATGACAAAACTGCTTTGTTTACATCATAAACCTCGGGAAGCGAATCATTTATGGGACTAATAGTACAATTTATTCTTCCATAGGGGATATCTTCATTGAGTCCCCAAAAAAAGATCTTTGGTTAAAAAGCACATATGCTTTTGAGTTAAACACAAAATGAGCCCACTTCATAGATTCAAAATGATCCTTGCCAATGCCATCCGTTTGCACAAGTTAGGTCCTTAGCTACCAACGTCACAAACGTCTGAAATGAAGCCATCTTATTAACGACTTTATCTACAACGAAGGCAAACGAACTGTGAACAAACACCTATGTTCAAACCCTTGAAAACACTTTCAAAAATCCGCCAACTCGCTGCAATAACATTTATCGTGTTGTTCAATGTGAACATTGTTTAGTCCACAGCCCGAATATAAATAAGCTGCCATTTTGGTGCATCCCAAATTTCTTTAAGAGTAAACTTTTAACATTAGTTTAGTTGAACCTACAAATAGTCTTTTACTTTTAGATAAGTCAAGATACAATTCTGAGTGAGATTCATATAAAAAGGAGATGGTAAATAAAACATGAAAAAGATTACGCCTGTTTAATTTAAGCTTAGTGTAAGCAACAATCACAGCAACACAAACTCGTTGACAATCGATATAAGATGACGGTTTGGGCTCCGAACTAACCAAAAAAAGTACCAACAAGTAAATGTGCTCAATTACATAGCACAATTTGCAGAGATGACACAACTATGGGCTTAAGAACATAACATTTAGCAGCGTATCACCAGACATGGAGAGTTAATATTTCTGTCCTAAGTATAGCTCTATTCAATACAAGTAATCAGTTTTATTGCAGTCTGGAATTTGCCATATCCACTTCACCACATCACAGCATTTCCCAAAATACATTGGAAAAAGTATGTTGACAAGATCGTTCGATGCATGTACAGGCAATGTGTACTGTACAGACAATGATTCCAAGCCTCCTTTTAGTTACATATTGTGACATACTTGGCAGGTAACAGTATTGAGTAGCTGTGGCAGTGAGGATTGTTTGAGTAGGTGTGACAGTGAAGGTTGTTTCAGTAGCTGTGGCAGTGAGGATTGTTTAAGTAGCTGTGACAGTGAAGGTTGTTTGAGTAGCTGTGACAGTGAGGGTTGTTTGAGTAGCTGTGACAGTGAGGGCTGTTTGAGTAACTGTGACAGTATGGGCTGTTTGAGTAGCTGTGGCAGTGAGCATTGTTTGAGTAGCTGTGGCAGTGAGGGTTGTTTGAGTAGCTGTGGCAGTGAGCATTGTTTGAGTAGCTGTGGCAGTGAGCATTGTTTGAGTAGCTGTGGCAGTGAGGATTGTTTGAGTAGCTGTGGCAGTGAGGGTTGTTTGAGTAGCTGTGGCAGTGAGCATTGTTTGAGTAGCTGTGGCAGTGAGCATTGTTTGAGTAGCTGTGGCAGTGAGGATTGTTTGAGTAGCTGTGGCAGTGAGGATTGTTTGAGTAGCTGTGGCAGTGAGGATTGTTTGAGTAGCTGTGGCAGTGAGCATTGTTTGAGTAGCTGTGGCAGTGAGGACTGTTTGAGTAGCTGTGGCAGTGAGCATTGTTTGAGTAACTGTGGCAGTGAGCATTGTTTGAGTAGCTGTGGCAGTGAGGGTTGTTTGAGTAGCTGTGGCAGTGAGGGTTGTTTGAGTAGCTGGCACTGACTGTGGCAGTGAGGACTGTTTGAGTAGCTTGCACTGACTGTGGCAGTGAGGGTTGTTTGAGTAGCTGTGGCAGTGAGGGTTGTTTGAGTAGCTGTGGCAGTGAGGACTGTTTGAGTAGCTTGCACTGACTGTGGCAGTGAGGGTTGTTTGAGTAGCTGGCACTAACTGTGGCAGTGAGGGTTGTTTGAGTAGCTGTGGCAGTGAGGGTTGTTTGAGTAGCTGTGGCAGTGAGGGTTGTTTGAGTAGCTGTGGCAGTGAGGGTTGTTTGAGTAGCTGTGGCAGTGAGGGTTGTTTGAGTAGCTGGCACTAACTGTGGCAGTGAGGGTTGTTTGAGTAGCTGTGGCAGTGAGGGTTGTTTGAGTAGCTGGCACTAACTGTGGCAGTGAGGGTTGTTTGAGTAGCTGTGGCAGTGAGGGTTGTTTGAGTAGCTGTGGCAGTGAGGGTTGTTTGAGTAGCTGTGGCAGTGAGGACTGTTTGAGTAGCTGGCACTAACTGTGGCAGTGAGGGTTGTTTGAGTAGCTGTGGCAGTGAGGACTGTTTGAGTAGCTGTGGCAGTGAGGACTGTTTGAGTAGCTTGCACTGACTGTGGCAGTGAGGACTGTTTGAGTAGCTTGCACTGACTGTGGCAGTGAGGACTGTTTGAGTAGCTTGCACTGACTGTGGCAGTGAGGGTTGTTTGAGTAGCTGTGGCAGTGAGGATTGTTTGAGTACATAGAGTAAGTCTGGAATTCATGTCTGACATTGGTGGCCCAATGTTGGAAAGATTATTTTCAATGAGTCCATTTTGCCTCTACTCTAATGCTATAACACTAGATTTATTTATCGAACAGTTATTATTTTAATAATACATAATTTCTCCTCATTTATTTAAAAATAATATATTTCCTTCCTACAGGTTTTCGCTTCACATCAGTGCGTGGAGATAAAGTGGATATTCTCTACAACAACATCAAGCATGCATTCTTTCAGCCATGTGATGGAGAAATGATCATCCTGCTTCATTTCAACTTGAAGGTAAAGCAAAATGGAATTTTGTGACAGCCTCATTTGACTTGTAAGCTGTATGTTTAGAATATATTTTATTAAAATAGGACAGTTCTCACATCATCTTGTTGCATGTCTTTTGCTCATCACAGCCCATCTTAAAGAATCTCTCCCTCTCTCTCTCTCTCTCTCTTTCTCTCACTCACTCACACACACACAGCAAAATGTAAAATTTTGAAGAATTTGTTTTGAAGCAGTAATTTTTACTACGGTATCGTAATCTAGGGTTAAGAAAAAAAATGGGACATATATCAGGCGTGTATTTAGAAAAAAATGACCAGTGAATTACTAAGCAGGCTCTCAAAGGCAAAACATCAGGTCAGAAAAAAAAAAAAGAACGACCTCAAGAAACATAGACAGAATGTGCAAGGTTGGCAGGCATGCTCACTCTCCTATAATAGAACAACTCACCCAGAATGGAAACAATTGGCGGGAGACTCTACGATCCCTATGCCATCTAACGGCACTGGAAGGATCAAGAATCAATGAAGATATACTGAGCATAGGGTATTCTGTTCCCATTCAAGCAGAACAAAAGGGTTGATTCAATCATGATTATCTCCTTGTCATATGATTGACAGCTGAGTCTTTGTCGGTTTTGTTTTGTTTCTCAGCTCATAGATGAGCCCTCTCTATTAATTGTTCGTACAGTTTCTTTTGGTCTTCCTTGTTCTCTTTTACTCACCGATATCCACAGGAAAGTCTAGTGCAGGAGTACCTTCAATTCTGAGCACATGACGAACGTGCTTTCCTCTTGGTGTGTATTTTTGCTTGTTGGCTTTATTGCTTTACTCAAGATTAGAGTAGTGCTGTAAAAATTATGAACCCAAAATACAAATTCTTATAATTCAACAGTTTGCAAAGAGCATGCACTCTTTCCTGCCCTGTACTTTATTTTCCTAATTGTTTTTGCCAGTGACCCATGATGAGAGACCAGTCTTTTTTATATAAATTAAGAGGTATGGTAAGAAAATATAATAGTTTTTAATTAAACGGTAAGTGAAGGGGATTTTTTGTGTGTTTTGATGATGAAAAAGAGTATTTTGAGTTGTTTTTGCTTGATCCTTCACTCTTGGTATTCTATCTATCTATTGACCTTTCGAGCCATAGCCAGCCTATAGGGCGTAGACCAAGATACTCCTTCTCTTATCTAAATTTTTATTCTAGCAGTTTTAAATTCTTTTAAAGATATTTTATCAAATCTCGTCATTTGTCTCTGTTCTGTGCAAGCAGCTCTATCTCATGGAGGGAGCCGATTCCTGCTGCTCTTGCCTCTCTCATCAATGTTCTTCTCAGTGTCTCTCTGGGTCTTCCTCTTTTCCTCTTACCTGTTGTTTCCCACATGAGAGCTTGCTTTGCTATTCGGTTATTATCTCTTCTCATCACATGTCCAACATATGACCATCGTCTTTTCTTAATTACTGAAGATATTAGTGGTAGAATGGCGATTTCTCCATCTACTGCTAATTTACACATTCTGTATCAGGTCTACGTTTTATTAACAAAATCGTTTTTACGATAGCGGCTTGTTAAACCTCTGATCAACGGTTCTATACCATCATCATCATCGAGTGCTGTCTCCGCAACGAATGTTGGCTACCATGGATCACCATTCCACTCTGTTTCTTGCTTTGATGGTGCAGGTTGTCATAGATTGACATGTCCATCTTTGATGTTACTCGTCCATATTAGTCTTGGTCTGCCTCTGCTTCTTCCACCTTGTATTTTCCCTTGCAATATTACTTTTATTAGGCTGTTGTGTCTTTTAACATGTCCCAAAAATTTCATTTGTGTTGTCTTAATTGTATTTAGTAGTTCTCTTTTTATTTTTAGTTTTAAAACTTCGTTTGTTTTCTTTTCTTACCATCCAATTCTACCTATTCTTCTGTAAATCCATATTTCAAAGGCTTCAATTTTCTGTTCTGTTTTCTGGTCCAATGTCCATGTTTCAGCACCATACAGGAATATTGAGAAGATGTAACATTTCGCTATTCTTAGTTTCAGCCCTGCTGTTATTTGTTTTGTTGTTAGTATATTTTTCATAACATTAAAATTACTTGTTGCCATACCTATTCTTTTGTTTATTTCAATTTTACATTTTCCATTACTGGTTATAGTATGTCCAAGGTTGTTGTAGCTCTAAACTGTCTCCAGATGTATTCTATACCAAGAAATTAAAATACCATTTGTTGGTATTCTAGGGTTAAATAAATTTTTGCAGCAAATTTTTGTAGGACGTGAGGCAAAAAAAAATATTTTTAGATGATTTTAGACTTGTTGCTGAAATTGAATATGTTATGTTTCTATTTTATTAATAATGCAATATTTTTGCAGAATGCTATACTCTTTGGTAAGAAGAAACACATTGATGTCCAGTTCTACACAGAAGTTGGTGAAATCACAACAGATTTGGGCAAGCACCAACACATGCATGACAGAGATGACCTCCATGCCGAGCAGGTCAGTTTTCAAAAAGGACCTGCATTATTGTTGGTTAAACTTTACATAAGAAATGCCAAATTAAGTGGATTAATTTCTATATAATTATCTCAACTTATATAAGTTTGTGAATAACCAGATATAATTTAACCGCTATGATTACTGAACATAATTTACATCACAAACTCTAGATTGATCAATAGGTGTTCAATTCCTGTTAAAAGATATGAAACACTATTGTGTAGTCGCATAAAGCACTTTCATGCTGTCCAGACGGCCCAGATTTGGTTTTGATGTAATAATAAATTTTTTCAGTTTCAACAACTTTGAATAGATACATTAAATTCACATAAAATTGCAACATAACTCTAAAAACAGGTCTTTTTTTTAAACTTGTTATACAATAACTTTTTAAAAATTTGTTAATATATATATATATATAGGCCGAAAGAGAGCTGAGACAGAAACTGAAGTCTGCCTTCAAAAGTTTCTGTGAGAAAGTTGAGAGTATCACCAAACAGGAAGTTGAGTTTGATTCACCGTTTAGAGACTTGGGGTTTTATGGAGCTCCTTTCCGAAGCACTGTAATGTTGCAGCCTACAAGTGGATGCCTTGTGAACCTCACAGAATGGGTGAGTATTGCTCTGTTTCTGAAGGCATATTATTGTAATAACTAGAAATAAATTTGAAGGAATTAGTCAACAATTAGGAATTAGAGGGAGGAATTATGATGAAAATAATGACTGTGACGAAGACTTTTGATTGATTGGGGGACTCAAGAGTGTACTCATATGTGTGTGTTGAGTAGCATAGTAGAGTCAAACCTAATTTGTTGTCAATGGTTGAGATCAATACAGAGATGAAGATATGCAGTATCAACTTCATGTATGTCTGGCCCATGCTGGTGTTGAGGGCAACAACAGAACAAACTGGCCAGTTTGACATTATTAGTTTATGGACAGCAAATGGGCCGGGCAGATATCGTTAGCAATCTACGTGAAATAGGATGTACAAATAGAGGATTTGTCAGCTGTCACCAAAGTGGCACAATCTCTGACTTCAAAGAAAACTTGTGATGTATGGTGGTGTCTCATAAATCAAATAAGTTTTTCCCATTAGAAATAATTCATTCAGCGTCAAGGAGAGATATAATTTGCGGTCTTTTGCTCTTCTGTTCACCTCTGCTGCTGTTGTTTCCTAGTGCTTCTAATATTCCATTCATCCATCTTTTTTGTGGTCGACCCTTGGGTCTGGTGTTCTCACAATGCTTGTTGAAGGCTTGTGTTGTGTTTTGTTCTTTCTGCCTTGTCACATGGCCAAACCATTTTATCTGTTGTTTACTTATATATTCTATGGCAGGGGCTATTCCTAGCTTTTTTCTCAGTTCTTCATTTCTGATCTTATCTCTCAGACTGTTTCCTGTCATTCGTCTAACACATTTCATCTCTGTAGAGGTTATTATTCTTATTGTTCTTGCATCTAGGGTCCAGGTCTGGCATTGGTAGCACAATGTTGGGATGAAGATTGTATTGTATAGTGCTCGTTTTGCCTCCAGAGTTATTTCCTTGTTGGACAATAGTGGTGATAACTGTCCGATGATTTGACAAGCTTTGTTGCATCTTGATTCTATCTCTGCTGTTTGAAAATTATCATTTGTCATTAGACTTCCTAGGTATTTGAATTCCTCTACTTGTTTTAGTTGTCTGCCTTCTATAGTTATGTTGATGTTCTGTTTATTTTTGGCGACATTCATGACTTCTGTTTTGTTGATGTTGATTTTCATGTTGTATTTTGTGCCTGAGATGTTGAGTTTGTTTAAGTGTTCTTGTAGGTCTTCTATTGTTTCATGTATTAGTGCCTGATCGTCTGCAAATAGAAGCTTGTTGATCTCCTCTGTCTCTGATTGGTTGACTAGCTTGCATATGTGGTCCATGTATGTAATAAACAGTAGGGGGGATAGTACGCACCCCTGTCTTACCTTGTGAGATCTTAGCGATCAAACCCGTGGGTGGAAACATCAGCCGGGCTAAACCCCCCACGTGTGTTTTTCTTAAATGAAGCCCTTAACTTACGACTGACTCAGCAGGTCAGTAAGGGATAAATGTTTTATGCTCAGAGAAATACGCATAAGAATAATTTAAACATTTCAAAGGGTCCAATACACCCAATGACACCTGGGGAAACTCATAGCTGACTGCTTGCATCAGTGGCAACAGCTGTTAAAGATCCTACCCTGCCTCTCAGTAGTGACTTTAGTAACAAACTAGTTTGACCAAGCTAGTAAGGATAGAGGGGGAAAGTAATGCTATATCCAAAATATTCTTGCTGAAGACGGATATCACATTTATGTCACTTATTGTTCTTTTCAGTGTGAATAGTAAAGAATAGTAGTTGTCTTGCGAACACAAAAGAAGAAACAATCATTATACCAAACTTACTGTGTTTATAATATGTTAATATTTTAGCTTTGAATTTTTTGTTTGTTCTGAAATCTATCTATCTATCTATTGACCTTTCGAGCCGTAACCGGCCCATAGGGCGTAGACCAAGATACACCTTCTCCTATATGAATTTTTGTTCTAGCAGTTTTCTTTTAAAGATATTTTATCAAATCTCGCCATCTGTCTCTGTTCTGTGCAAGCAGTTCTATCTCATTGAGGGAGCCGATTCCTGCTGCTCTTGCCTCTCTCATCAATGTTCTTCTCAGTGTCTCCCTGGGTCTTCCTCTTTTTCTTTTACCTGTTGTTTCCCATATGAGGGCTTGCTTTGCTATTCGATTATTATCTCTTCTCATCACATATTCTGAAATGAATGTATTTTATTTCCACAGCCACCATTTGTGGTCTCATTAGAAGATATAGAATTGGTTCACTTTGAAAGAGTCTCCTTCCAGCTCAAGAACTTTGATATGGTATTTATCTTCAAAGACTACGGCAGAAAAACTGCAATGATTAACTCCATTCCCATGAACATGTTGGACCATGTTAAAGAATGGCTAAAGTAAGTTTGGTTGAATATTTTTAGAAATGTTCCCAAACTCTGTATTAAATATTTCTAAATTTGATAAAAAGTTAATGCCTTGCAACAGCATATGGGGAATGTAGTAGTTGTCTGGTTGTTGTGGTGGGCCAAGATGGCCAATTTAGTCAAATTAAGTTTAAGATTGGTGGCATTTTTCCTCCAGGGTTTTCAAATGATTCTTTATCTGGATTGCCATTTGTGGAAACAGTGGTCGTCCGGTCACATTCACCAAAGTCAAAATGGTTGTGGCAGCTGCATGCCTTTTTTCAAAATGCAGCATGTTCACTAGAACAGTGTTATCAGGATGAACACTTTGTTGTTTGCTGGAACGAGGTTGAGCACATATGGGAATACACCGCCCGCAGTGACGCCATTCCACTCTAATGTGGTAGTGCTCATATTTTATTTATGACCAGTTGCACGCTTTTCAGCGATGTGGTCAATAATATTGCACCAGGCCACCATTGCTTCTCAGAAAAATCTCTGATACCCACCTTTAGAGACTGAATGAACCCTGAATCCTTGATAGTTCAGAAAAAAAATCTACTTCAGGGGATTAAAACTAGACCCTTCTTGCTCAGGAGCGAGCACACTAACCACTCAGCCACTGAGGTTCCCAAATTTGATCATTTTTAGAATGAAAGTAGCTTTCATGTTTATTTAATCAATTCCAAAATCATTCTCCCAATTTGGATGGAATAAATTCAAATTATTCCGTTAGTTTTTTTTTATTTATTGATTTAAAACAGGAATATTGCTGCACATGAGAATAATATTAGTAAATAATATTGGACTGAATATTTGTAAAATGAAGAAAGAAAAAATTTGTAAAATAAATGAAAACATCAATTTAGCAAATTATTAAATCATATCATATTGCAATAAGCACATGGTTTTATTTTGAGTCCCTGGCCACTTTCAGTTATGGTGCTGCTACTGAAAATTTGATCATATTTTGGTTTTCCCTTAATTACTTGAGATGAGACATTTTAATTTATATTGTTCTGGCATTTTATCACTTATTTTGTGATATAGCCTAAATGGCTCTAGCCTATGGGAGATACCAGAATCATCATGATATGACTGTGGCTGATTCGAATTCTGGTTTTTTTTTTGGCTGTAATTAAACCTTGCTATATATTATTTCAGCTCCTGTGACATCCGTTACACTGAAGGTGTACAAAGTTTGAACTGGGCCAAAATCATGAAGACTATAACAGATGACCCAGAGGGATTCTTCGACAATGGTGGTTGGACTTTCCTTGACCCTGAAAGTGACGTAAGTGAACTCGAAGAGTTTCTTACAAATGATATCCACATCATGCACTTAAAAAATGTTATATTGTAATGGGCCAAGTGCAGCTGAGTATGATCCAATGTATAATCTTTATTCCAATCTAATTCACTAACTTTGACTGTTACCATGTCTGCAAGGTAATAAATTGTTTAAGAACAGAACCACATTATTAAAAATGATCTCTTATTATACTATATTAAAACTGTAACAATTCAAATTCTTTATAATGGACAAAAGTGTAAAGAATAAAAAGGTTCAGAAAAATTATACCAGAAAATACAAATGCATTATAATCAATCTATCTATTGACCTTTCGAGCCGTAACCAGCCCATAGGGCGTAGACCAAGGTACACCTTTTCCTATATGAATTTTTTGTTCTAGCAGTTTTCTTTTAAAGATATTTTATCAAATCTCGCCATCTGTCTCTGTTCTGTGCAAGCAGTTCTATCTCATTGAGGGAGCCGATTCCTGCTGCTCTTGCCTCTCTCATCAATGTTCTTCTCAATGTCTCCCTAGGTCTTCCTCTTTTTCTTTTACCTGTTGTTTCCCATATGAGGGCTTGCTTTGCTATTCGATTATTATCTCTTCTCATCACATGTCCAACGTATGACCATCGTCTTTTCTTTCATTATAATACTCTATCTATCTATTGACCTTTCGAGCCGTAACCGGCCCATAGGGCGTAGACCAAGATACACCTTCTTCTATATGAATTTTTGTTCTAGCAGTTTTCTTTTAAAGATATTTTATCAAATCTCGCCATGTGTCTCTGTTCTGTGCAAGCAGTTCTATCTCATTGAGGGGGCCGATTCCTGCTGCTCTTGCCTCTCATCAATGTTCTTCTCAGTGTCTCCCTGGGTCTTCCTCTTTTTCTTTTACCTGTTGTTTCCCATATGAGGGCTTGCTTTGCTATTCGATTATTATCTCTTCTCATCACATGTCCAACGTATGACCATCGTCTTTTCTTTATTACTGAAGATATTAGTGGTTGATTGGCGATTTCTCTAATTTCCTCGTTTGTTTTGAATTCGTTCCATTCTATACCAAGTATTTTCCTTAGACATTTATTTTCGAATGCGTTCAACTTTGTTTCTATATCTCTTGTTGTTTTCCAGCTTTCACATGCATAGTAGTAATAGTATTATAATAATACTACAAAAATATTTGCTGATTTGAATATATCAAGTACATACCTGTATATTTTCTGTGTTTCAAGTGAGAGTCAAAGTTTAAAGATAGTACCTATTATCAGTTTCCGATCCACTCCTTCCTGCCGAATTACGCCATGCCAAAGCAGCTTGTTTGCAAGTCTTTTATATATGGGATGCTGCTCTTGTGGCATGTGTTGAGACTGCTGTGATAGAGACTGCAGCTACCCAACTTTGTTTGGGAGAGGAGATACCAATTTGGATGATACCACTGGCACATGCGGTTGAGAAATTATAAATTTTAATTCATTTGCAGTGATACCGGGGCCTTCCATAACCATAACAACCATGTGCGTCTTGAGCAAACGAAATATTGATTATGATGTTATTCTCCTGCCTTACCTTTCACCTCATGTGTATGTATAAGTAACACTAATCACATATCTCCAGTTAAGTGTGTTAGATTGTGTGTTCCTTCAGTCGTTCGTGGTAACTTCTAGACTGTAGAAAACATTGGTTTTTGCCACTTCCAGAAGTAGCCTTAATAGTTTTCAAAAAAATGTTACGTTTAGATAACTTTAAAGGAGGGAAAAGAAGTTGGTTTCACAAAAATGGTCTTTACTCGTATCAATTGGATGTATATTCATATTACACGATAAAAAACAAAAAATGCACTGAATATGAGTTAGACCCGTATCATATGGAAGGTATGCCTCAGAATAGCAACAGATCAATTTTGAACATAGTCCCTAAGACACAGAGGAGGAAGATTACATCATGTTAAATGGGATGCTTGAGAAAAACTGCTGGGAAAGATGTGGTGAGAAATAATAATGTCTGCAAAATTATTGTAACTTTGAAGGGTTCAGGTTAAATTTCCAGGTATAGCCAATTTTTTTCAAGGTGACTAGGCTTTGGGGGATTATCTAGCCTTTAATAATGGTTATCAGAGATTTTTCTGAGAAGTAAGGGCTATCTGGCATGATGTCACCTAAAAGATATGTCATTGTAAAAATATAGGTACTGACACCACATTCCCCCCTGAAAGGGACATTTAGATATTGTACCTACAGTTGTCAAACACATAGAAAGACGGGAAATAAAATTGTGAGGTCATCTCGTGAAAATAGAGCCTACCCACTGTGCAACATATGATGGTTTGCAATGACCACTAAACACTTAAAACTGTTGACGATATGGCTTTAACTGTTTACCAGAAAACAGAAAGTTGGAAGAAAAGGAGACTGTTAAGACAGTATGTGACGTGAATTAACATCAAATCACGCCCAGATATTTTTTTTAGGTGGGAGGAGGGCTTATAAACACTAGCCGCCACCGCCTCCCACCCTCCAAATCATGTTGTATCCAAAATATATTAGCTTGCTAGTTTTTAATTTCTTTATTACTTCATTTATCAGCACATTATTAGCTGTATATTGTCCCTTTGTTGTTGTTTTTATAACTACTTTTTAAGCTTCTAGGTTTATATTTATAATTCATTCATGTTTGTTTTACCTTTACTACCTTTTGGTTGTAACTACTTTTTTTTGTTTCCCCATTATATAAAGCAACTACATGTTGTACTGCTGATAGGAGAGTAATAAGAGACCTTTATAAATGTATTGCCCGTGTGTTACCGGGGCCTCATTATGTGGGAGGTAAAGAATAGTGACACTGACCTTCCAGGCATGTCGTAAGAGGCGACTAAGGAGATTGATCGATGGCTTGACAGGCTGTCATTGTAAAAAGTATTGTTATGGAAACAGCGCCATATATTTTAGAGCAGTGATCTCTGCAATATGTGCCACTTTGGCACGCAAGGTTTCTGTTTTTGAGATTGTGGTTCTGCCCTATGTGCCATCTTCGGCTCGAGAGGACAATAGATAGATAGATTATATAAAGCTGCTGAATATATAAGTTCTTTTATTTAGTGAAGGAAAGTGGATTCAGCAATATGAGTCATGTAGGTGGTGGTAGTAAGACATACTGTAAGAGGAACATGTTGAACAGTCAGACTGTATTAAATAGCAGTTAGTTTAATGTCACTATTGGGTAATCTTCATCCCAACAATGCCAGTCCTGGACCCTAGATGCAAGAACAATAAGAAAAATAGCCTCTACTGAAATTAAGTGTGCCAGACAAATGACAGGAAACAGTCTGAGAGATAAGATCAGAAATGAAGAACTGAGAAAAAAGCCAGGAATGGCCCCCACCATAGAATATATAAGGAAACAACAGATAAAATGGTTTGGCCACGTGACAGGGCAGAGTAATCAAGACACAACACAACAAGCCCTCAATAAACGTGAGAATACCAGACCCAAGGTCTTTGTGGTTTTCGACTGCGAAAAAGATGGATCGATGGAATATTAGAAGCGCTAGGAAACATAACACCAGCAGAGGTGAACAGAAGAGCAAAAGACCGCAAATTATATCTCCCTTCGACTCTGAAAGGGAGCCGCGATAGCTCAGTGGTTAGTGAACTGGACTACCACGGACAAGGGGTAGGGTTCGATCCCAACCGACGACTTCCGGGTTCACCCAGCCTTAAATGGGTACCGGATTTTTTTCTGGGAAAGTAAAGCAGCACGGGCGTAATACTGACCACATTACCCCAAAAATCATGTGCTGAAGGTCTGTAAAATATAGGGTCACTAACACAATATTTCCCTATACGCCACTTGGCGTGACGGGGGTACTTTACTTTACTTCGACTCTGAAAGGCAAATGAGGAAGGGAAGAAGAATTGGGTAAATTCTACTGCTGTTAAGTAATTTCTAATCTGAAACAGGCAATGTATCATCTTTTGAGATTAGGTAGTTTTGGGTATACCAAACATTTAAAGATACAGTCGAACCTGTCTAAGGCGACCATTCACGGGACTTTCAAAAACTGGTCCCATAGGACAGGTGGTCCTGCCTCACAGGTTTCACATAATAAATAGAGCGATAAAAAAAATTTTATCCTAAGCACTATGAAAACTAACCTGCAAATCAGCGTAATCCATGAGTAGAACATAGTGCACATGTCGGTCTACAATAGCCACTGGTTGGACACTTTTCATAAAACACGATAGTTAAACACACAAAAATATTTTGTCGAATCACTGATATTCGTTCTTCCAGCGTTAATGCTTTTGGTTTTACACTTTTGACATTGGCCATTTCCTATATTGTGTGTAACACTTTTAAAATCCACAAAAATAATTCACTGAGATACTGTACATGTACGTGAATACACTCTACGCGGGCAATGACTAATTCTTTAGTTAATTCCTGTAATTTATACGGGCCACGCAATGGTCTGCTCTGGTCTAGACGGAACCGCGAAGTGATGTCACTTCACGATCATAGATCTCTGTCTGCCGTGTTTCTCACACCAGTATTGACTGATAAACGTAACACGTCCCACTGTAATCTGGGACTCACTAAATACGGGAAAACTTCGACACCTGTGTCGATCGTTTATGGCTCCCAGCGAGACGGAGAAGGACTGGCTGGTCAGTGTATGTATCGTTATCAGTGTTACCCGCGTGTCGTAAACGGGATAAATAACATTGGCGGCGGTTAATTAGCCTGGTCTCTGGTCGCGTCATACGGTGAGCGCCGTAATCAGTGTTAGCATATAGTAAAAAACTCGGGGAAATTGTAGACCCGGTCCTATAACCAGGGAAACGCTTTAAACAGGTGGTCCTAAGACCAGGTTCGACTGTATTAATTAGGAATAGAAAGATCAAAATACAACACAACGAGCCTTCAGCAAACATTGTGAGAACACCAGACCCAAAGGTTGACCACGAAAAAGATGGATCGATGGAATATTAGAAGCATTAGAAAACATAACAGCAGCAGATGCGAACAGAAGAGCAAAAGATCGCAAATTATATCTCCCCTTGACGCTGAAAGGCAGATGAGGAAGGAAAGAAGAATTAGGAATAAAGGAATGGATACCTGGCTTATGGTGCTATGTAAACATTTTTTTCAGTCAGCTTTATAGTCCCTAGAGACTAGGAACTGAATTTTGTGTGTTAATCCTGTTTTTTCCTGGCAGTCATGTGCACAGGGGTCCCTCACCGTACAAGTAGATTAACTCCATGCCATTATTGCCTTTGCAGCATTCATTATGTAATCAACAGTAATTCCTAATAGTATGCATCCCTATTTTACTCCTGTTTCTATCCTAAACCAATCTCTATTGTTGTTGTTATGGATCCAGAAGCCTGTGAGCTGACACCCTTCGCCCCAGTTTCATGTAATTATATCCACTGGTGTTTCTGAGTTTCTTTGTGGTTGCATACAAGGTTTTCCATTTATCTCCTTTGAGGAAGTAGAGTTGCTCTGATGGCAGTGAGCATTAGACAGTTAAAAGGATGATCTCCTGTTTCATGTGGGTGTTCACAGAGTGGACATGCTGGAGTTTGGTTTCGTTTGTATTAAATTGATGTGGTGTTCAGTTGTATATGACCGGTTCTCAATCTGAAGATGGTAGTTTGGTCTCTCTCTTCTTTTTAAGTTGTTAATGTTGTTATGGGAGTTCAGTGTTGACATGCATGTAAAAAGATCTCTTCCTGTTTTTCCCTAAAGATTCAGCCAATCTTCTACTGTTGGAGTTTAATGAGATGTTGGTATTACATTGTGTCTGTCTGGATCCTCTCTTAGCTAATGTATCTGCCTTATCATTTCCTGGTGTGTTTGAGTGTCCTGGGATCAATTACATCACTAGCCTTATGTCATGTGTACTAATGAGGTTCTCAATGTCTGTGGGGAGCTGTGTGAGTTCTGATTTGTTTATGTTACTTCTTAGCGCCTGCAGGGCTGATTTGGTATCAGTAAAAATGACTATTTCTTTTCTTTAATGGCATGGTAACAAAAACAGTATTCAGATGGTACACTGCTGTTTCTTAGGCTGTTATTTCTCCTTTGTAATTGTTACAGACTTCACCACATAGTTCTTCTGCTACTCTATCAAGATAATGTACTATAATTTTATATCCAGCTTTGACAGTTGCCTTTGTGGCTGCACCATCAGCATATACATATGTATCCAGTCATCTGGATAAGTAATGATGGTTTTCCTTGTGGCGGCTGTTATTGATACTGGGTCAGCATTTTTATCTATTCTGTCATATATTTCTATACAGATTTCTGGGTTTATGTAATTTGCATTTGGTCTTGATGTTTGGTGACGTTTCTCATGTAGGTGGTATGTGTGAATGTTCCTGACATGCTGCAAAGTTCAGATCTGTTTGATCCTTTGGACAGGAATCCACATATCCACTAACTTTCTGATAGGATGGTATTTCTCCATTACATTTTGTCTTTCATTTAGTAAGCATTATAGTGGCCTTATCTCTTAAGGTTCTACATTGCAGTGTATTTCGCATATTTCATTCATCATGGACCTCATTGCGCCACTGATGAGCCATAGTGCACTGTTTTATATCACAAGATATGTTGGTTGTTTTGCTATATGTTACTAGTGGCGAGCTACCATGTTCAAGAATAGAGTGAACATAACCAGACAGAGGTTCCTAAGAGTTTCTTTATCTGTGCGTGTAGCCGTCTATGTACCACCTATTGAATGAAAGCGGAACACGCCAGACAGAGGACGTATTCAATAAACCCTTGCTGATGTATCAGACGACTTGACGTCATTTGCTTCTCCTCCATCTGGGTCTAAATGTTTATCATCTCCTTGCATGCGTGTATTGATAGCAGCAATGAGGGCCTATCATGGCCCCATCAATTTTTATCAATGAATGTCACGTGCTAGCTTTTTAAGTGGTCACCCGCACTTACGTGTACTGCTTTCCACGGCGGCAACTGTAACAACCAGGCCAGGGCGACTGCCACCTGCTGCAATACTGTGTCCCTACCTGTTGAACTCCAGCCACCTGACCTGCTCTCTGTCAGCCTTGACAGCTAACGCTGGTCTGGGCACTGGACTGGTTTCTTGAATGCTGCCTTCAATAGGACTCTGCCATCCGCCCGTTAATTTTCCGGACATGCACCACTTTCATCCGTGATTGTTATAATGAATTACTTCACGTTGATTTGGCACTGTGGCATTCCTACACAGATCTGAGGACTTCGTCTTTTCCGCGTCTGTAAGATTCATTCGTCACTACTATGGTTGGTGACTGGTATCTGACTATTTTTCCTGTATCCTGAATATCTCTCATTCCCCCAGCCAGTCAAAACTCTCCTGATTGATGCTCACCCATACACGGGATGTTTTTTTTTGTCTATCGTTCAGTCTTCTCTCTTTCCCATGACTCCCCTCTCGTTCACTCATCATTACCTAATCCCTACCCACTGCTACATGCAGGGGGCCCCCACCCCCACCTAAGTATGTGGGGTGCTCCTCTTTTTGTAGATCTCTCTGTTGGAGATTACCTAGCTGTTTTGTTGAGTTAGTGACCATTTTTTCATGTGATAAACAACATATTTTATTATGTTGTCCTAAACTTCCAGAAATCTTTCTGGTCTGAAAAAATATGCCACATTTGAGAACAACTAAAATTCTTCTGATCAGTAGTGAACACACTAGTCACTCAGCTACAGGTGGTAATTGGTCATCAGTAACATTTGTTATACTGAGCTGAGTGCAGTTAGCGACCAACAGCTGACTGCTTGCGTCAGGATCAGCAAACAATAGAGCTGATCAAGACCCTGCTCCACTTTCCAGCTGTGCTCCTGGAAACAGACTATCTTGTCCTGCCAAGTGAGTAGGGATCGAGAAGGGAAGGCATTTGATACTTTAAAATGTTGGATGTGTCGGACAAGATTGGCGCAACTAAACCACCACACCACAACACATCTGCATTCTTTTAGGAGCAGATGGCTAAGAGGACTGTTCATTCCTTTAGTAACCATTGGGTGAATACCAGAAAAGATACATATGTTGTTGTACAAAGTAATACATAGTGCATTTGTACTTTGCCCTCATGTTTTTTTTTTTTTGTTATTTGACATTATTTCCTGTTTGTAGGTAGAGGAAGAGGAGGAGGAAAGTGATGAAGATGATACTTTTCAACCTTCAGAAGGTTCAGACTTTGATGAAAGCAGCGAGGAAGATACTGAGGAAAGTAACTGGGAAGCAGAAGAGGATGATGATGGATCAGGTAAGTTAGACCAAGCAACTTGTTTAACCAGATTACAATACCTGTCTGGAGCCATGATAGCTCAGTGGTTAGTGAACTGGACTACCACGGACAAGGGGTAGGGTTCGATCCCAACCGACGGCTTTCAGGTTCACCCAGCCTTAAATGGGTACCGGATTTTTTTCTGGGAAAGTAAAGCAGCACGGGCGTAATACTGACCACATTACCCCAAAAATCATGTGCTGAAGGTCTGTAAAATATAGGGTCACTAACACCATATTTCCTATATGCCACTTGGTGTGACGGGGGTACTTTACTTTTTTACTTACAATACGTGTCTGTAACTCTCCTATTTATGAGCAAAAAAAATACCACTCACATAAGACCATAAACATGGTACAATGATACTTAGGAAGGACAATTTTTTTAAATAAAAAAAATGGTGTGCAGCGAGGATAAACATGGAACAATGACACATCAGGATACTAATTTGTTTTTATTGAAAAAATTAAAGTGCAGAGCGAGAATAAACATTCACAATATGTGCACAACAAATTGGCTCTTTAAACGTAACATGAAAGTTTGTTGTCATCTTTCTGACTTTTGCTGGGCACAGAGAACAATTTGTTTGGGAAGGGCCAGCCTGAGGTTGAACAATGTCAGCTCCTGTCTGTTCATATCCCAGAATTTCACGGATCCTGTTACATCTTGTCATAAACTTGTGATGTCAAATCTACTACTCAAATGTTCATTTATTCATTTCTCCGCTATATCTAATATGAAGTCCCACCTGGGTACAATCTTCTTTTTTACCAGTGTTGTTGCATATGTATATATCTATCTATCTACTATCCTTTCGAGCCGAAGACGGCACATAGGGCAGAACCACAATCTCAAAAACAGAAACCTTGCGTGCCAAAATGTCACATATTGCAGAGATCACTGCATAGCATATGTATTTATCATTATCAGGTTGCGCTTGTTGTAAAATAGGTAAAGTGGCTATCATTGTATATTCCTGCTGGTCGACATACTGGAGCACATCTGGTCTACTGTGTCAACAGCTCCCTTTGTGGAGTTATAAAACTATTATTTCTGGTTTTTCCACTGGTTGGATTGATGGCTGCTTGGTCATGAGTTGTTGACTTTAGGAAAACCACTTTATTGATCTTTGGTTTACAACTAAAGTTTTGTCTGCTTCTAAACAGAACATTGATGGACCAACTTTGCAAGTCTTTGAGTTGTGAAGCTCTTTCTGATGCTTGTTTGCCCTCTGTAACCAAAGGTACTGACAGAAACCAATTGTCTTTTGGCGTATGCTGAGCTGAAACTGCTATGATGGGGACTACTGCTACCTTTCTTCGTTTGGAGATGAGATAGTAATTCGGATGATTCCACTGGCACGGGCGGTTGAGCAAATATGGATTTTATTTTGTTTGCAGTGATACCGGGGCCTTCCATAACCAATTGTCCATAGTGATGTTTCTGTTGGAGTAATGAATCAGTTCAGATAGCTTTTCTACAAAAGTCACACTGGGGTTCAGCTCTAGTTGTATTTTCTTTGCTCAGGTATGGCATAGCATTGAAAATATTTGGTTTTATTATTCACGAGCATCACAAGTTTTATGCCATATTTGTTGGGGATGTACATTCTGAAAGGACACCAGCCACAGAATCCCACTAATTGCTCATCGATTGTGGTGGATGGCCCTGGCAAATAATATTTTTTAGAATTATCGATGAAATTTTACCACATTATTCTAAAAGGTGCGAACTTATCCTCAGCTTATCTTTCTGAATGAGAAGCTTTGTCATCAAATCTGAGACAATTGACAAGAAATTCAGTTCTGCCGTAAGATATAACAGCTTTGAAACAAGAAGCACTGTCGGTAGAATTTAACAACTTTCGTGTGGGCAAATGGTTATTATTTAGACCTGCAGATAACAGCAGAAAGTCCACAAAGGCTTTCATTGTTCTGCTCACGTAAGCTGCTACTGATCATACTTTGATATCTCTCTCTGCGATCAGGACTCATCAGAGTAGGACTCCAGACTCTCGCACGAAGACAGCTGTCTGTTTAAGCCTGTTAGATCCACTCCGCTTGAATACCTGTTAAAACGTTGCACTGTGTTCTGCGCCAGTGGCCCAGAGCATCCGATTTCAGCCAGCATTTTGTTCAGGTTTGCTTTCCTTAGCCTTTGATTGTTCCCAATCTTCCTGCAAGGCAGCAGATGATCTTTTCTGTAGGGGGATTCTGCCCTTAGATGGTCGGCCCTCCCAGGTTTACGAGCACCATCTGCCCGAATCACTAGAGGTGACTAACACAGACATGCGTCTTGTAATATTAGGAAACTGCAACTAGGAACACTTTTCATGCACAGCCTCCAACTGTTACCACCGCCTATCCCCATATACCAGTAAGTCACGTCCTCTTGAAAATGATGATCGTCGTAGCACTTGATGATGTTAGGCCATCGCTGATGACTCCAATTCATACTTTGATATTCAAACATCTATCTCTGTGTTGGTATAGAGAAGCACTTGTCCTAACATCCCATTGTTGATAAAGAGAGAGAAAATAGTATGTGTAACATCTTTGGTTTTATCCGCGGACCTTCCCAAATATGAAGGATTTTCTTTGCTGCAGCCTGACGGTTATTGTGTTTAAAGCTTAGTTAACCATTTGTAACTATCTTTTCCTTCAAGGCTAGCACAACCCAGATAATAACCTTAGAATCTAGACCTGATGATGAGCTGGGATTATCAACACTGTGATCTTGGGGTGTGATCAATTATCCTCATGAATCATGATGAATCAGACTCTATTATTCTCTGTTTAGAATGGCACTGTCGCCATATACTTTTAGAGCTGCTGGGTAAGTCCATGGGAAGATCCAAAAATTCCTTTTCCTCATTTTCAGTAAGTTCTTGAATCTCATTTTCCAGGTTATCCTTTAACTGTCACTGCCTACATCTTCTTCCACCGTTTCAATGCCAATTTCATTTCCTACAAACAAGTTTCACCATCTGGAGGAAAACAATAAAAAATATTTATATTTGTAGGGAAAAAAATTTTTTTAAGATACTATACTCAATGAGAGAAATGATAAAGCTTCCAAAAATATAAAACTTCAAGAAAAGGTAGTCATATGTTGGCCATATGTTTGAGAAGAGACAACAAAAGAATCTTAAAGCAGGCTTTCAAATGGGAACCAAATGGTAAAAGAGAAAGAGGCAGACCTAGAGAAACACTAAAAAGAACATTGAAGTGAGAGGAAGTGGCAGCAGACATAAGCTCCATCGTAAAGTAACCAATTATAAATGATTTACATACTATTTGATGGGTAGTTGTAACAAATAAATACAAAATTCAATACTGCTAAAACGTATAAAGCACCAAAAAAATGAAATAAATTCAACTTACCAAGTATTTTTAAAGGAAATCTCACTCAGAAACACAACTGGTTGTAATGAAAATTCATATGTGACTGGCGCAAACAATTAGGGGAGTGTTTGCTCATGGTAAACTGTCAAATTTCAAGAATTTGTATTTTGAGGAGGTAATTTTTATGGTGGTATCGTATCTAGGGTTAAGCTTTATTTCCTGTGTTTTCTCTTTCTATGATTGTACAGTTTCCTGTCACAGTTGATGGCAGTGTCAGATTTGAAGTGTCTACTTTGCAGGAACACTTTCTAGAAGAGCCTGGTGGTGTTGTTGCTAGTGCGCTTCTTTGCTGACCTCAAGGTTCAGGAGTTCAAATGCCAGTAGAGGAAAAAACATTTTCAGATCTATAAAACTTGTAGGGTCCACCCAGCCTCTTTAAATGGATATCAGAGATATTCTCTGGGAAGGAAAGGAGGATACTGATCACCCACATCATGAAGCTCCCACATCATGAAGCTATGACAGTACAATGAAGTCACTAACACCTCATTATTCAATAGAAATTGCGATGGGACCATGTGTTCCTTAACACTTCCCTATAGTGTATAGCAATGAGAATCTTGACAGCTTATATTTTTTTTAACATTGTTCTTGAAATGACAGTAATTTGCTAAAAGTCAATCCTGAATTGAAAAATATAGGGCAAAAAAGTCAGAGGCAGAAGACAAAGATTAAAGATAACTGATAACATAAAGAGATAAACAAAGCTCATATTGTGTTCCATGAAGGCAAGAGTGAAATGGCTCAACGGAGTAGCCAACCTTTGGTGCAGAGATCATGCAAGATAAGGAGAGTAAGAGAACGAGCAAAGAAAAAGAAATGTTACTGCAATTATTTCTCACATGTGCATATGCAACACACATCTTGATATGCAACAAGCTTTAGAAAATGATACCGCTCATTTTGTGATGCAATAGCAGCTGTTATGAAACTGGCTGGGAAGTTACACTGTGCAACAGTAGCTTATCCACCCAGCTTCTGGAAATTTGTAGCAAAGGTTTTTCTGGGAAATCTTTTATCTCCATGGACATTCACCCATTAAGTGGATGTGATGTGTTGGCAAGTTAACAGCAAGCTACAATATCTACACATTTCTGCCCGACACGTCCGTTTCTTGCATGTGTAGATTGAACTGGCAGTAGCAATTTTGGCATAATCATTTCAACTAGTAACAGCCAGAGGTTTGTTAACATGTGCTGAATGAGTAAACACAGGGCCAACTGTTATTTTTAAACCTTTATCCGAGAGGGCTAGACATTGGATCCCATTCTCCAGAGACTGGTTGGGAAGGGGATAAAGCCACAAGGTAAGTTAGTATGAGAAAAATTTCCATGCCTGTTTTGGGATTCAAACCTGGCTCCTCCTTATTTAGGGGTCAATGTCTTACCTCGAAACCATCCATCCTCTATGCATACACTATTGTTTGGTGTAATGCTACAAGTTATATATGGTGACCACAAGAATTTATTTTTAATTCTCTCTTCATAGACTTCATATTTTATTGGAGAACATATGAAGTTAAATATAACATAGAATCAATATTGTTGCTGTATCCTTGTATATAGAGGCAGCAGCTTTTTAGGCGAATGCTTTATATAGTCAGTTCATCGTTCCCTTATGCTTGCTTGTCCAATCAACAGTTCTCCTTCCTTTGATCTTAAACATCCAGTTTTTTTATAATCTTTTTCTTCCAGTTATTTCTTCACTTTGTTTGTACAGTCGAACCTGGTCTTAGGACCACCTGTTTAAAGCGTTTCCCTGGTTATAGGACCGGGTCTACAATTTCCCCGAGTTTTTTACTATATGCTAACACTGATTACGGCGCTCACCGTATGACGCGACCAGAGACCAGGCTAATTAACCGCCGCCAATGTTATTTATCCTGTTTACGACACGCGGGTAATCTGAGATAACGATACACTGACCAGCCAGTCCTTCTCCGTCTCGCTGGGAGCCATAAACGATCGACACAGGTGTCTACAGGTGTCGAAGTTTTCCCGTATTTAGTGAGTCCCAGATTACAGTGGGACGTGTTACGTTTATCAGTCAATACTGGTGTGAGAAACACGGCAGACACAGATCTATGATTCGTGAAGTGACATCACTTCGCGGTTCCGTCTAGACCAGAGTAGACCATTGCGTGGCCCGTATAAATTACAGGAATTAACTAAAGAATTAGTCATTGCCCGCTTAGAGTGTATTCACGTACATGTACAGTATCTCAGTGAATTATTTTTGTGGATTTTAAAAGTGTTACACACAATATAGGAAATGGCCAGTGTCAAAAGTGTAAAACCAAAAGCATTAACGCTGGAAGAATGAATATCAGTGATTCGACAAAATATTTTTGTGTGTTTAACTATCGTGTTTTATGAAAAGTGTCCAACCAGTGGCTATTGTAGACCGACATGTGCACTATGTTCTACTCATGGATTACGCTGATTTGCAGGTTAGTTTTCATAGTGCTTAGGATAAAATTTTTTTTATCGCTCTATTTATTATGTGAAACCTGTGAGGCAGGACCACCTGTCCTATGGGACCAGTTTTTGAAAGTCCCGTGAATGGTCGCCTTAGACAGGTTCGACTGTATATAGCTTTGGCATCTTTTTTTTATTGCATTTCAATCTTTGCATCTGTTTTAGCCATGCTTCTCTTGCTTCATTGAATTTTATTACAATTTCTTTATTTAATCTCTTATACTCATCTTTGTTATCTTTATTTCTTCTTCTTGTATCAATTAGCTGTAAAATGTTATCGTTCATCCATTTCTTTCTTGAATTTGTCCTCACTGGTGGTATGAACTTTTTTTATGTTTGCTGCATTGATTCTTTTAGCATTTCCCACTGTTCATCAATGCTTTGTATACTCTCTATTGCATTGTACCAGTTCTGAACTGTGATGTTATATTTGTCTTGTAACCTCTTGTCTGATTTGAATAGATCTAAATTTAACTTAATATTAACTGTGGCTCTTTTTGCTGTTTTTTATTTTACTCTATGCTTTCCCACAATTGGTACCTGATCACTATTGCAATCAGCTCCTGGTCTAGTCTTCACACATACCAGTTTCTAAATATGGTATTTATCATTATGCAATCAATTTGATAAAGTGCATTGTCTCCCGGTCTTTTCCATGTTCACAGACATCTTGAATTTTGCTGAAAATCAGGTGTTTCCCATCTTCATGTTTGTGACCACTTCAAAGTTAGATCAGGTGTAAGACAGGGTTGTGTACTTTCCCCACTACTGTTACTGTTTATTACATACATGGACTACATATGCAAGTTAGTCAAACCCATCAAAGACAGAGGACATCAACAAGCTTCTATTTGCTAATGATCAGGCATTAATATATTGAAAAATAGAAAGCTTACAAGAATACTTAAATAGACTCGACAGCACAGGCACAAAATACAACATGAAAATCAACAAAACAAATTATGAATATCGCAGTAGCACAGAACATCAACTTAACTATAGATGGCAGACAACTAAAAGAAGTAGAGGAATTTAAATACCTAGGAAGTTTAGTGACAAATGACAATTCACAAACAGCAGAAATAGACTCCAAGATGCAACAAAGCTTGTCAAATCATCGGATAGTTATCACCACTATTATCCAACAAGGAAATAACTCTAAAGGCAAAATGAGCACTATACAATACAACCTTCATCCCAACGCTGTGCTACCAATGCTAGTCCTGGACCATCGATGCAAGAACAATAAGAAAAATAACCTCTACTGAGATGAAATGCGTTAGACGAATGAAGGAAACAACCTGAGAGATAAGATAAAATATTAAGAACTGTGGGGGAAAAAAGTTAGTAATAGCCCCCGCCATAGAAACAACATAAAGAAACAACTGTAAAATAAATGTAACAGGATCGTTTCTTCATCCTTAATAGATACTTGATGTGTGACAGACCATTTATAGATGGCCTTTTATAGATCTTTATTTTGATTACTTGATATTTGATTACTGGATAGATCTTTGAATGACAAATAGAACTCTGGAATAGAACGTTCGACGATGCTCTATGTTGTGCTCTGACACTTAAACGTTAGTGTCCGCATGGAACATGTCACCTCTCTTGTCGACACTGACGTATTCAACTGTAACATGCTATATCGTCTGTATGCACGCCACCATGTTGGAGTGCTGGCTATGGTGGTCGCTTTCGCCTGTACGCGCCCCCTCGCCTGGCTTGTGTTGACAGGAGGGCCTAGGTTAGGTCTATTACCTTCCCATCTTCCCCCTAGTTTCTTTCTAGTTTCTTCACACGCTCACAGCTGTTAGTGCACACTCAGTGACCTGGCCTACTTCAGATTCAGGCCAACTAACTGCCGTTCTGTGAACTGCTGCCGTCTTAAAGTGGTTAGTACTTCGTTGTGTAACTCAGCCGCTGACAATCAGGTTCGTTCTTCACAGAACTATGAAACTTCATTAAAGCACAGTCAACAAATCACTGCTGTGTGAAACAAACGTAACTTTATTGTAATAAAGATCATCGCTCGATCACTGACGTGACCGATTTCATATTAATCTTTGCAAGCTTACTAGTATATCACATTAACTCTCTTGTGCACATTTACTCACATCCCTTGCCACAAAGACACTCCCTGGGTGTCTCCTTAGCAGATGGACATATGCTCATATGACAATACATTAAATAGTTCATTGCATACCTCAGCTCACATTCCTTGACAATTACCTTCCGTGTGCCTCTTAGCAGACTGACATCTGCCAATTTGATAAGAACATTGACTGTTTCATTGCATTGACAAAGACACTCCCTGGTGCCTCTTAGCAGACTGACATCTGCCAATTTGATAAGAACATTGACTGTTTCATTGCATTGACAAAGACACTCCCTGGTGCCTCTTAGAAGACTGACATCTGCCAATTTGATAAGAACATTGATTGGTTCATTGCATTGTCACATCGTGTCCCTGACATGACAAAGTTTCTCATGACTACTTCACGTCGATTATCAATTAAATGTTGGGCTCTCTACTCACCAGATTAGAATACAACCTTCCTGCCCCATTCTCAGAATCACACTAAAAAACATAGGGCCTTAGTCCCAACGTATTCTCCCTCAAATAGAGGATCACAACTCAACTACTTCTTTGGTCTATCACTGACCAACTTCACTGGTCCTGGACACATCGTCCCTAATATTCCCTAACTAGTCACTTAACTATTTCTCCTTAACGAACACATCCCTCTGTTTGGGGTTCTGACAGTCAACTAACTACACTTCTTAACTCAATACTATTTACAACTCATAACGAAAGACTATTTACAACCGCTGGACGGCTGTCCACCGTTCTCTGGCTAACACGTGACGAATTATGACCTGCCTGGTCCATGCTAATTCAAAACTGACATTGTAACTAACACAAAAATAACCACCTAACTATTTACAGCTATTTTAAGGGCTGTTCCCTGCGAAGGCGAACACCCTCCGGACTACCTGCCTGGTGCCCGCTAGTTCTCAAACTGACTTATTTTCACACTTCACTCTACACCTATCTCATTTGGTCCACACAATTCTCGTGCAGCCCGCCTCTCTCTGAGTGATTCTTACTTTCATGCTCTCCACGCTTTCTGTCATTTCTTCTCACCCGGCCTACTAATGACCTTCACTCTTTATTTATCTCCACATCTCTCTTTCTCTCTCTCTCTTTCATAAAATGGTTTGTCCACGTGACAAGGCAGAAAGATCAAACCACAACTCAACGAGCCCTCAATAAACGTTGCGAGAACACCAGGCCCAAGGGTCGACCGCAAAAAAGATGGATTGATGGAATATTAGAAACACTAGGAAACATAACAGCAGTAGATGTGAGCAGAATAGCAAAAGACCACAAATTATATCTCCCCTCAACGCTGAAAGGCAAATGAGGAAGGAAAGAAAAAGATGTTGTCTGTTCCCTATCATCATGTTGTGTGTTCTTCCCCAATCAATAGGCTTGTCACCTCTTTCATTTCTCTCTCCTAAGCCTCTGTAACCACTTCTTTAACTCTTTCCGTTCCTACTTTTGCCATGAGGTCTCTAATAACTATGGTGTTTTTTTTATGGTTTGGATTAATGAAATGCTATATTAAGCTCATTGTAAAATTTATCAACTGTTTTCTCTAGACTGCCTGCTGTTAGTGCATAAACATGTATGAGATTAATATCTATTGACTTTCTATTAAATCTCATTAAAAAGAGTCAGATATTGCCAAAAAGCCTTTCACTGTTCTTTCTACATCCACGATGTTACCTACTCTTTAGTGTTCATTAACTCCAAAATAGATTATTTTATGTTCATCAGAACTCTAATGTTAAGTCAGTCCTATTACATGGCTGTGAAACATTGAGAACAAAAATGACAGTAACGATGATACTTTCTTTAATAAATGATTTCGCAGAATAAAAGGATGGAAATGGCAGAACAAAGACGATGGTGCTGGATAGGAGACACTGCGAAAACCAGCTGTATTACACGACAGGCACTTTTTTTTTTATCCCCAGGGGAAAAGACAAAGAGGAAGACCAAAACATTCTAGGAGAAGATAGGTGAAAGCAGAGATGAAGTAGATAGGGAATACATGAAATGATTTCAACCCAGATTATGATACCAAAGTAAAAATTACATTATCTAATCACAAATTCTTCCAAATTTGACATTTTGCTGTGTGGCAAGAAACAGAAAGACTTGGAAAGTGTTTTTTGAAAACCAATGCTCCACAGGGAGTTGAAAGGAAGAAGATGATACTTTCTAGTTGGAGGCTGTGTTTACTTTCCCTGAGACTTACTTAAGAGTTATCCTAGTTGGGAAACCATCCACAGTTTAGAATCTTGTGTTACAATGAGTCTTGCCAGGAAACTAAAAGAAAACCATGAATCTCAGGCATCACATGGAAGTATATCCAAAATAGGCATGAAGCAAAACTAGCCCTGTTAAATGTTAGGCTAAGAGTCCCAAGGAGTGTGTGTAGTGTTGTCTTATTTTACAAGTGTTTTATTTTCAGGTTCTGAACTGGGATCAAGTGAGGAGAGTGGAAAAGATTGGGATGAACTTGAGGAGGAGGCACGACAAGGTTTGTTTAGCTGCTTTGATATTATTTTTTTTTAGTATAATAGCTATATAGCCCTTGACCAGAGTAAAATAATGTTACTTCATGTACAGTCTAATGTTAGACTGTAGAATTCCTCTTTGTTTTCATATGAAAAGACAAGCTGATAAAATGACAAATTCATGTCACAGTATGAGCAGTTTCAATAAGTTCAGCTAACAATCTATCTCCCTTCATCTCCCCCTCCCTCCGTCTCTCTCATTTGTTTTAATGTATCCATGGTGGCTATATTTTTTAACTCTCTAGGTTCTATCCATCTACTTCAATATCCACTTGTATATTTTGTGTTTTTTCTGCCAGTAATATTTTTAGTCTTTAATATTTATATGAAAACCATATTCTTTTCTTGTTTATTTTGTAACTAGTTGCTGTAGGTCTTGTGGATGTGCAGAGTTCTCATTGTTGTTATTTTATAGCTGTTTGTTCTCAGTATAAATCACATATCAAGTCTTATGTCAGTATCATTTATATGCATATTTTTTTGGCATTTTATTAGTTTATAGTTTTTTCTGTCAAAAGCCTTGGTGTATTCTATGAAGAATGCATAAATTGGTTTGTTTACTTCTGTATACTTTTTAATTAACATTCTCGTGCAAAAGATGACTTCTTTTGTCCTATTGTTCTTTCTAAATCCAAATTGTAGTTCTGTTAATTACATATTGATTTTATTTTTAATTCTTCCCAGTGTGACTCTAATAAAATTTTTGCTATATAGCTCATCAAACCTATTGTTCTAAAGTCACTGCACTCCATGGCACCGATTTTCTTGGGCAAGGCAAGAAATACTGATGTTTTAGTTCAGATGGTGTATATCCTGTGTTGTATATATTATTGCCAAAGGTTTGTGATTGTTTCTGTGCTAAAGGTCACAGAGCCTTTATCATCTTAATCTGTGTGTCGTCCGGATGTTCTATTTCCACACTTCTTTTTCATGAGACAGATCTCTTTTGCTTGTCTGCACATAATGCGGATTTTTATCTATTTTGGTGTATTGTCTAGTGTTCTTTGCCTGCCTTTTTTTTTAATCCTTATTTTTCAAAATAGCTTTAGTTATATATTTTTGTTTTCTGATCTTTTTCTTTTTAGAAAGGATGTTGGTTTCTTGTATGCTTTTATTTATGCATTGCCACTTGGTTGTAATGTTTTCATCAGGATTTTCGTTTCTGTATTGCTCTATTCCTTCCTCTAATAACTTTTGGTCTGTATTTTTACTTGTATTGTATATGTATGTTGAAGTTCTGTCTGACTCAGTGTTGTTATGTCCAGTGATAGTCTTTTTGTATTATTCTTCTGTCTGTTATTGTTATAAGATTCTTTTAATATTTATGAAAGAAAAACATTATGTTGGCCCTGCTGAAATCCTGTGCCTAATTGTAGAAAGCTTACACTGCAGCTCCAAGTGTGCTCTTCTGTATCTTGCAGCAGTTTTATTCTTTCTTTGTTTTTGTTTAATGATCAACTTTAGTTATACATCTAGATCAATAAGAAGAATGAACTGGGTGGTCTCTGCTTGTGATCTCCTTTTGTTCCTCATAGTTTGTCATGCTAGCTAGCTTTTGGGGATCAAACTTTCATTCTCTGTAAGTAGGACCTTTTATTCTTCCATTTGCTGAGAAACAGTTCTCCAGATTTTTGCTATAAAATTATATATATATTTATATTATATATTGTAGATTAATTCACTAACATGTATGATATCTGATAATGTAGATGATCTTGCCTCTCCAGAACTTTCTATCTCTAAAGCTGTTCATCATTTCTGTTATTCCTACCAAACCATTCTCTTAAATTGTCTTTTATCTTTTCTCTCCATTTTCCCTTATTTTTTTTTTTACATAGCTACATTATTTAGACGGTGATAATGTGACATTTAAAACATCTTGGAATGTATTGTCCAGTAGAACGTTAACAAATGCTAATAAATATTTAGAATTCAGTAGTACACTCACCTCCTGACCTGAAGTATAGTCTAAATCATCTGTTATCGCTGATTCTGACACAAGTTGTGTACTATGTATTGCTGTTGAATGTCTTGGCTCTACTCAGACAACCATAGTAGCAGAATAATGAGACCAGTTTACTTTCTTATTTGTAACACTTGTAATTTACTTCCAGAACTTTTTTTGGCTATTTAGTACAAGAACATTTCTTGTTAGTTCCAAGCTCAATCATTTCTAGCTTTTCATTAAAAGTGGTAAACTTGCTGCAACTCTTCTTTGGATACTGAGATGCTATTATATGGCTATCAATTCTTGAATATATTCTTTATGAGAGGTGCGCGTGGCCGTGCGGCTAAGGCTAAAACCACTGTTCTGCTGGTTGAAAAGCCGGCGTACATTGTTCGAAACCCGCGGTAAACAGAAAGGATTTTTTCTATCGGGGGTGAAATAAAAATCCTGAGTCTCACACGTCGTAGCAACTGCTTGACCAAACGGCTTTTATCCCTCTGGTTCTATTGTTGCCCCCTGACATACACCAGAAATGGTACTATATGTCGTAAGGATAGTATTAATCGTGAAAAATGAGAAAATAATCTGGTTTTTGTGATTTTTCAGCTGACAGAGAGAAAGATGAGGAGATTCCAGAAGTTCGATCCTCTCACAAACATAGGTCCCATAGCAAGGGTGGAGGTGGTGGTAACAAGAGAGCCAGGGATAGTGGCAGTGCTAACAAGAGAGCCAGGGATAGTGGTAGTGCTAACAAGAGGACCAGGGATAGCAGTGGTGGCAAGAGCAAATCTCCTCAGAAAAAGAGAAGCAAACATTAGCAGACTTGTATCACTGACAAGACAGGCTCAATGATTATAAAGTTTCATTACAATTAATTTTAGAGAATTATGAGCAATTTGTATATTCTTTCACCTTGTTTTGGTCACCTACGTACTGATATGATTGACAGTGTTTGTGTTATGTAAACAGTAGCACATAAGGTGGCAAAGCGTTCAGTTCACTGATTCATTTCTGTTAAAGAATGTACATCATTTCATTGCGTTGAACAAAAACTTCACCTAAAACCAAAGTCACGACATAAGTTGGTATGAAATAGAGAAGAGCTTACTTTGAGGACTGGCAGCATAAGATAGTCCTTGTTCTAAAATGTCCAGAGAGATATTCCGTTACAAAAGGAAATGGAAAGATATTTTCAGATAGAAAATAGCTAAAGTTATAGTGAGAAAATGAATGTGCATGCATATTATAATTAATTAGATATGGCTATAAGGAAAACAGGATTTTCACATTGTGGGTATAAATAATGTTTGTTATTTGAAAACCTGACTCAGAATGTTATTTTGTGAATTCTGCTATTCACTTTAAAATTGCCAGAATATTTCTTCCATTGTCAGCATTTTTTAAATTCAATATTACTGCTGCAAATTTTGTTTGTAACCAAAGTTCCCTCTAAATTGTTGTCTAACTATGAAACAACTTTAGAACAAGATTATTTTTAATTAAAAGCAAACATATTTTGTAAATTAATAGTGGGAGCATTTTGGTATTTAATTGTGCATCCTAGAAGGAACATTGCCTGTAACAACGATGCCTTCCAATAATGCCCTGACCATGTGTTCTCCCCTTCCCCACCTTCTAATTGTTGAGAAAAATTGAACATGTTTTTTTATGTTTTTTATTTTTTTTAAGATTCATTCATGCGTTGGCAGATCTTTTTTTGTCTGCTTCTGAAATCATGAAAACAGATGATCACCATTAGCTTTCTAGTAAAGATCATGTATAATTTAGGCAGTATTACCTTTTATTTTTAAGCTATTATATATATATTTTTTTAACATAGTACTATAGTTGCGGCTGTGTGCTGGGAGTTATCTTAAGGGCTTTATGTAATATAATTTGTGTTGATACATTTTTTTTTCAGTAATACAAGACCATTTACTTAACGTTTTTGTTATTTCATTTTTAGTGGAGTGACACGTTTACACTTTTTTTTTTTCGTTCCTAAATTTGTACATGAAACTTTTTTTCATAATAAAACAGAACTGCTGCCTCAGAGTTGATTTAAATATGTTGTTACTTGTAGAGCTTCTCTTGTTAGTTCAACAATATTTATTGTTCTTAACTTATATTTTATATAAACTATATGTTCTAGTTGTCGTCTGTGTATTTTTGCTACAAAGTGGTAAACCCATCTGTGTGATGCCCTGCGTTCAAACTCCACCATGAACAGAATTATTCTCTTCAAAACCATGGTTTATACCCTCCCCTGGTCTTTAGTACTGAAATTCAATATCTACTAGACTTTGGATAACAGCGAAAAACAGATTGTCCCTTGTGCATTCAGCACACGTTATAGAAACCTTTGGTGGTTGGAAAACTGCATCAGACTTACTTTGCAGCTATGGGTTGGATGTTTTTGAACTCCATAATTATTTCGCTACTTTGGACAGAATTATCTGACTACTATGAATTACTTAATGTCACCAAAATAAAACTGGTGTATAATTTGTTTTTAAATAGAACATATACAATATATCCAATTCGACCATCTAAGGGCAGAATACCCCTACAGAAAAGACAAACTGCTGCCTTGCAGGAAGATTGGGGACAATCAAATGCTAAGAAAAGCAAACCTGAATAAAATGCTGGCTGAAATCGGATGCACTGGGCCACTGGCGCAGAACACAGTGCAACATTTTAACAGGTGTTCCATCAAAGTGGATCTGGCAGACTCTTATTGTGATGTTCTGTCTGTGATCAACACACTTAACCTGACAGCTGACTTCATGTGAGAGTCTGGAATCCTACTCTGATTGAGTCTTGATCGCAGAGAGAGAGATATCCAATTGAAGAAGGAATGTCATGTGAATCCTTACAAAGCATATATTAAAAGGAGGAGAGGGAAGAAGAGAAGGAGCAGACCCAGGGTAAGATGGACAGACAACATCAGTTGAGTGGGGCTGGCAAAAGGGTGAGAATCCAGAACCTTATGTATCTCTCTCAACACTCGAACTGGTACAAGAGGAAGTGATGACAGAAATATTGCACATCATAGAGGAGGTCAAGACATCTGATAGCACCTGAGCTAAAGTTGTCTGCGAATCATAGCTGATGGCTTGTGCCAGTATCAGTGAATCAGAACCATCTAAATTCTACTCCGCCTCTTTGTGTTGCCTCTAGTAACAGACTAGCCAGTTACAGTTTGGCCAAGTCAGTAGGAATTGAAAGGGAAGAATCCGGTACTCAAAAATGTTATGCTGAGGTCTGATGTTTTGGGCCAAAAAGTGCAAATATCAGTTTTACTGCAAAACACATACATGCCCACTTGACGTCCTTTTAAGGATGGATGGCAAAAAAGTGTATTCTTTTAGTCATCGTGTGAATGCAAGGAAGCACAACATGGATATAATATTGATATGCTCTAAAATCATTGAAGTATTTCTTAAGTGAAGAGAGCTTAAAAAATGAAAAATAACTCAAGTTCCAGATCTATTACAGTCAGGTCAGGTGCATGCAAGTGCAGATTTGATCTTTTTTGCATATTCATTTATGTCTTTGTAAGTTGAATATCCCGTTCAGAATTGTTTATATAATTATAGAATAAAATTTGATGTCGACACAGAGTAAAGTTAAGGGAAAACAAGGCAAAGTAGAAAAATGTTATATCCTGTCTTAACATTAACGTTATTTTTATCTGTTTGTGATAACTGCACAAAAATATATAGGGTCACCTTTGTCTAAGTCCCTGGACATGCGGGAATACGGGGAAATGAAAGAGCGTGGACAGGTTGGCTAGCTGTGCTGTCATTGAAAACGGTCAACCAATGGATCAGGTGGATATCATCAATGCCCTCCGAGATGTGAGAAGGGCACAAGACTTTCAGATGAAAGAGATGGGAGTTAAGATGGGCAGGGCCAGAAACGAGAAACTTAGCAGACTTATAAATCAACGCAGAACTGGAGTTGTCAGTCGCTGGATGCTGCAGGACTTTCTAAGGAGGGAATCTGAGCACCTATGTGTTAAGGTTATTGTTATCTCTACACGTTCTTGTTGTTCATTAATGTTACGGCTCTATGCTCTTTGTTTTGCTACGTCGTTTGCTTGCTTGTGCCTCTTCGAAAGTCGTCCTTACCAATATTTACCAAGGGTGCTTCCGCACGATGGACAACTCTTGATATGACTGGCGCCTAACTTAACAGTTTCTTGCGCCAGCGGTGTACTGCTGTATAGTGCGACACTGCCCACCAATGGCGTCGCTCACCTTGACGGTTGCGTGACTAAATGACTTGCTGCAAGACTGAGAACAAGGCCGCAATGCCCCCCACTGACGTCGCTCACCCTGATGATCAACATGGTTGCACCCGTGCTGAGAACAATGGTCAATGGATCGTATAGTGTAGTCTCCGCATTAGTGCATGACAATTCCCCAATCGTTCGATACGCCCGGTACAGACGATGGCAGATATTGCTATAAAACGTCAAGGAATACATCAGAACACATTCCTGAGTATTTATTCATCTTCGGAAATCATTTCACAGTTTACAATTGTCATTACATTTGGGCAAACAATTCTGCCCCTGTCACACACTCTGCAGCCTGGCTGCGACACACACACTAGTTTGGCGACCAGGTTTCAACTCCCCTCGCCACTAAAGTAACTTGATAATTATGCAAACGATCAGGGTACACTTCCTCCTCGTCGATATCATAATTGACTAATTGTTGGACAATCAGGGTACACTCCCCTCGCCAACCTGATAATTCACTGGAGAATCATACTCCTGCTCGCGCTGTCCTAGCTCCTGGACCATTGCGAGCTCTTGCGACACTGATTGTTAATTTTGGTGTGCTACGACACCCCTCCAAGGAATCTGCCTTGAAGTTAACAGGGAATTGCTCCCTCCTCGAAATATAGACTCTTCGTCGCACCTGGGCGCAACTACATTTCATGTGTACTTCCTCTGAAATCCACTCAGTGCTTACTTAATCACTTCTGGATCACACTGTGCGTGTTCTACGACAGTTGAACGAGCCTTTCCTCTCTGAAAAGACTCCATCCCGAATACAAATAGGTCGTGTGCTACGACACGTTATAATAGCCTTTCCTCTTTGAAAAGACTCCTCGCTGAATGCTTAGTGGTAGTGTACTACGACACGTTATATTAATGAGACACCATTGCTGTCTCTAACTCTGCCTCTACTAGCAAACTCATAATCGCTCACTTCTCTCTGGGAATTAATTGAATAACTAGTCCCTAATTGGTTAACACTGTCCCTCTTACTGTGAACCATTTGTGTGTCTTCCGTCCGTTTTCTGAAACACTGAACTACAACACTTCTATTCTATTCTGTCACTAACACTAACTCATCACTTGAGTTTACCGTTCCTACTCTATCCTTTTACTGAATAACTCCAACATGATCAACAGTACCAGCTGTAACAAAACTAACACACAGCTGTCCGCATCCGATCCCAGCTTAGTCTGAAAAACCAACCAACCTTCAACTATCCTTTTTACTGACTTAAAACCCCTCGATCTCGTTTCGTATCTCTCCTAATTCCCGTGTTGCATGACCTGTTCATTATCATAATTTCCACGTGGGCCTACTGAGCTCTTTTAACTACCTTTCCATTTAGCATATTCGCAATTTATCACTGCTATCTCCTAGAGTACATTCAATCCCTTACTGCTCTCCCCTACTTTATTATTACTGCCCTCCGCCTGCTTTATTTTGAAAGTTTCCTGGACAGATTTTACAAAACCAACGAGGAAATTCTCAATGAGACCAACACAAAAACAGACAGTAACGATCAACATTTTTCGTGCACATCATGAGAAGAAGAAATTTGGAATTATAAACTACTTGTACTTAACGCAAATTTAGTAACGCTGCTGTTTTTGTCGTGATGTTTACAAGGGCTTCCACTTGGGCTTTGAGACACGTGCTGTTGCAATTGATCTTAAGGACGCATACAACAGAATATCATTCGATTTCTTAATGGGTCACCTGCACGCGCACGGTATCTCTCTCTCTCTCTCTCTCTCTCTCTCTCTCTCTCTCTCTCTCTCTCTCTCTCTCTGCGTTCAGGACTCAATCAGAGTAAGGATTCCAGACTCATATGAAGTCAGCTGTCAGGCTAAGTGTGTTGATCGCCCCCACAGACAGAACATCACAATTAGAGTCTGTCAGATCCACTCTGACTGAACACCCGTTAATACGTTGCACTGTATTCTGCGCCAGTGGCCCAGTACATCCGATTTCAGCCAGCATTTTATTCGGGTTTGCTTTCCCTAGCCTTTGATTGTCCCCAATCTTCCAGCAAGGTAGGAGATTGTCTTTTCTGTAGGGGGATTATTCCCTTAGATGGTAGGCCACCCCAGGTTTACGAGCACCATCTGCCCGAGTCACTAGAGGTGACTAACACAGACATGCATACACAAAGATGTGAGATGTGACTAACACAGACACGGACACACAAAGATGTGAGATGTGACTAACACAGACATACACACACAAAGATATGAGATGTGACTAATACAGACATGCACACAGCGATACGAGGCATGACTAACACTGACACACATCAAGATATATGACACATGACTAACATAAACATGCACATAAAAATATGAGATATAATTGACATTGACATGCACACACAAAGATATGACACATGCCTAACATAGACATGCACACAAAGATAAGAGATATGACTAACATAGATATGCACACACAAAGATATGAGATGGGACTAACATAGCCATGCACACACAAGGATATGAGATGTGACAAACACAGACATGCACACACAAAGATATGAGATATGACTAACATAAACATGCACACAAAGATATGAGATATCACTAATCCAGACATGTACACACAAAGATATGACTAACACTGGTACACACTAAGATATGAGATATCACTAATCCAGACATGCACACACAAAGATATGACTAACACTGGTACACACTAAGATATGAGATATCACTAATCCAGACATGCACACACAAAGATATGACTAACACTGGTACACACTAAGATATGAGATATCACTAATCCAGACATGCACACACAAAGATATGACTAACACTGGTACACACTAAGATATGAGATATCACTAATCCAGACATGCACACACAAAGATATGACTAACACTGGTACACACTAAGTTATGAGATATCACTAATCCAGACATGCACACACAAAGATATGACTAACACTGGTACACACTAAGTTATGAGATATCACTAATCCAGACATGCACACACAAAGATATGACTAACACTGGTACACACTAAGATATGAGATATCACTAATCCAGACATGCACACACAAAGATATGACTAACACTGGTACACACTAAGATATGAGATATCACTAATCCAGACATGCACACACAAAGATATGACTAACACTGGTACACACTAAGATATGAGATATCACTAATCCAGACATGCACACACAAAGATATGACTAACACTGGTACACACTAAGATATGAGATATCACTAATCCAGACATGCACACACAAAGATATGACTAACACTGGTACACACTAAGTTATGAGATATCACTAATCCAGACATGCACACACAAAGATATGACTAACACTGGTACACACTAAGTTATGAGATATCACTAATCCAGACATGCACACACAAAGATATGACTAACACTGGTACACACTAAGTTATGAGATATCACTAATCCAGACATGCACACACAAAGATATGACTAACACTGGTACACACTAAGATATGAGATATCACTAATCCAGACATGCACACACAAAGATATGACTAACACTGGTACACACTAAGTTATGAGATATCACTAATCCAGACATGCACACACAAAGATATGACTAACACTGGTACACACTAAGTTATGAGATATCACTAATCCAGACATGCACACACAAAGATATGACTAACACTGGTACACACTAAGTTATGAGATATCACTAATCCAGACATGCACACACAAAGATATGACTAACACTGGTACACACTAAGTTATGAGATATCACTAATCCAGACATGCACACACAAAGATATGACTAACACTGGTACACACTAAGTTATGAGATATCACTAATCCAGACATGCACACACAAAGATATGACTAACACTGGTACACACTAAGTTATGAGATATCACTAATCCAGACATGCACACACAAAGATATGATTAACACTGGTACACACTAAGTTATGAGATATCACTAATCCAGACATGCACACACAAAGATATGAGATATGACTAACATAAACATGCACACAAAGATATGAGATATCACTAATCCAGACATGCACACACAAAGATATGACTAACACTGGTACACACAAAGATATGACTAACACTGGTACACACTAAGATATGAGATATCACTAATCCAGACATGCACACACAAAGATATGACTAACACTGGTACACACTAAGATATGAGATATCACTAATCCAGACATGCACACACAAAGATATGACTAACACTGGTACACACTAAGTTATGACTAACACTGGTACACACAAAGATATGACTAACACTGGTACACACAAAGATATGACTAACACTGGTACACACAAAGATATGACTAACACTGGTACACACTAAGTTATGACTAACACTGGTACACACTAAGATATGACTAACACTGGTACACACTAAGTTATGACTAACACTGGCACACACAAAGATATGACTAACACTGGTACACACAAAGATATGACTAACACTGGTACACACAAAGATATGACTAACACTGGTACACACAAAGATATGACTAACACTGGTACACACTAAGTTATGACTAAACACAGACACACATAAAGACAACGGTTTATCTCATTCTATTAGAGAATTTCATGCTATCTGTTACCACAGTGAGATGGCGGATTTTTTTTGAAATGTAACCACGGGTTTGATAATAAATGTGTGTACACAGTTCGTTAACCATCGCTGTAGATCAAGTCTTTATTCGCTGGCTTCGTTAGCAACCATGGAAGCTAATGACCTTACTTGTGCCGACGGTTGGTTTGGGGCAAATTGTACGTTACAATGTCACTGCTATAATGGCTTAGTTTGTGACAAAACAACAGGGACATGCCCAAATAATGACAGTTGTCAGCACAAAATTTTCGGACCCCAGTGTCAGTACTTGGATTTTATTTACAAATATGCCCAAAAATCTGAACCTACTTTCCTGTTTGATAACAACGACACCTCATGTAATCCGGACACAGATTCTACATCAGTTGAAACAACTCTCAATCAATCTTTGCCGTGCTCCTGGTTTAGGATTTATGCGAATGACTTAAAATATCCGGACAGTTTCACGGTAAAACTGAATGGTTCTGCCTCATGTAACAATGTATCAAGGTTTGTAGTTAGTCCGCACGAGATTGATGTCTTCTGCTCTGGGGCTGGTCTGATCAACAAGTTACGGATTGAAAGAGCGATAGTTGCAAATATCTGCTCCATCTACATTGGCGGGGGTCGGAAAGTGGCTCTCAAACAGATCACAAACCAGACCGACAAATTTGATGCTTGTTATACAGGAGACGGATGTGGACCAGAGGCCGCAGTTAATAGCAAAACAAAGACCAATCTCTATGACAATGACTGCACACACACACACACAATGGAGAAGTGGAACCAATTCTGTTTACTGGTATCTGAACTTTGCAACGCCCCAGAAGACTCACATCATTCGAATCTACCATCGAGCTAGCACTATGATTCGGGTAAAGAATGCCACTCTAAAGGCTTTCTCTGACAGTGGCGGAGTAGTGTTCCAGTATAATGACATATCATACCCTAATTTATCTGTGAACACTATTGTAGTCAAAACACAAGCGTCAATGGCACACATTAAGATTGAGTTCTCACCGACCATTTCGCATGCCGACAGTGCACTGACGGTATGTGAGGTGCAAACATTTACAGACACCTATTGTCTGGACGAGCATTCTTGGTCGTTTTGTGCAGTGTGTAGTGGGTGTAGTACAAGCTGTAATGTCATCATCGGTACTTGTCACGGCAACTGTTCACATGGGATCTATGGACACGACTCTTCCGGGTCTTGTCTCAGTGTCTGTTCTTTATTTGAGGAAAAATCTGGAAAATGCCTACAATGTAAACATCTTGGCTATACCTGTAATGACACTTGTCCCGGTGGTAATTTTGGGCTACAGTGCGAACAGATGTGTTCTGATGGCTGTGACATCATATGTACTCTCAAATGTCCGGACAACTGTTTCAACGACACCTGTCAACAGTCGATCGGGAATCTGTACATGCAAGAGAACGTTCTATGGGTCAGACTGCACTCTCAAATCTCCGGACAACTGTTTAACGGAACCTGTGATTCCCACGTTCAGAAGAGTCTGCCGACTACAACAAGCCCAAGCATATGGGCACTTTAATGTGTTTCTGTGCTAAACATGGTTCATTTTTTTGTGTTTTTTTAGTGAAGCCATGGCTCATATCTTGCTGTGTTTCTGTCCTAGCCATGGTTCATATCTTAGCTTGTGTATGCTGTCCATGGCTCATATCTTGGTGTGTGTCATGTTAGTCATATCTCATATCTCGGTGTGTCCGTGTTAATCATGTCTCATATCTTTATGCGCACGGTATTAGTCCAGTTCTCTTTAACTGGATCGCAGCGACACTTTTCCAGCGGAAGGCTGTTTTCAAGCACGGTACGTGAACTTCCGAACTTACAGTAATACATTTTCGCCAACCACATGCCTCACCTCTATGTCTCTAGCGCTTTTCAAAGTCACCACTGAGAATAAGTGAGTCGTCTACAGGTCTAGGTAAGATAGTGTCTTACGCTAGTGGTATTTTGGTCTACCTCCATGGTAGAGAGGGACCAGGTGGACTCCTGACTGAAGTTACTGGTTTGAGCAGATGGTGCTGTGAAGCAGGAGCACTGTTTAATGGCGCGAAGGCAGCTGTGACTTAGGCTATGAACAACCATATTGTCAACGCACCTACACCATTAGTGAGTATGGGTTCACGGGTTATGAGGACCTGCGCATTATCCTCTTCTTTCTTTCCTCATTTGCCTTTCAGCGTCAAGGGGAGATATAATTTGCGGTCTTTTGCTCTTCTGTTCGCTTCTGCTGTTATGTTTCCTAGTGCTTTCTAATATTCCATGGACCCATCTTTTTCGTGGTCGACCCTTGGGTCTGGTATTCTCGCAACGTTTTTTGAAGGCTCGTTGTGTTTTGTTTTCATCACTCTGCCTTGTCACGTGGCCAAACCATTTTATCTGTTGTTTCTTTATATATTCTATGGCGGGGGCTATTCCTAGCTTTTTTTCTCAGTTCTTTATTTCTGATCTTGTCTCTCAGGCTGTTTCCTGTCATTCGTCTAACACATTTCATCTCAGTAGAGGTTATTTTTCTTATTGTTTTTGCATCTAGAGTCCAGGACTGGCATTGGTAGCATAATGTTGGGATGAAGATTATATTTTAGAGTTCCCGTTTTACCTCTAGTTATTTCCTTGGACAATAGTGGTGATAGTTGTCCAATGATTTGACAAGCTTTGATGCATCTTGAATCTATCTCTGCTGTTTGAGAATTGTCGTGTCACTAAACTTCCCCGCATATTATGGTACTTGAGAATAGAGTTTGATTGAATCTTTGCATTCACACAGCACGTAGATCACGTGTTCAGGAAGGGCCTCTCAGCACTAAGGGTAATGGCGGCTGCAGACTGTGAACACCATCTTCTTGTTCTCCTACACCAAGGACTGGTGGTTTAGGTTATTGAGTATGCACTAGCGATTCTAACTCCTAGTTGCATGCAGACATCTGAATGAAAAACCCAAACGAATATGAGGCCATGCGCATCATACATGGATGCATGAAAGCCACACCATTCAGATCGATATGGTATTTCCTCTATTTGTTACCACCATCGTAGATAGAATAATAATGTCCAGTGTCTCCCTTTGAGTCAGTGCTGATGTACAACATATTCTACATACTGAGATTGACAGGTCACAGATGGCCAGGCTCAAAAGAGGAAAATCATGGATGGCGTTGGCTGAGAACAGCAGATTTGTCTATTAAACAGATTTGTCTAATGGGGGACATTGAGCCATGGGAAGAGTGGATACGGGTGCCAGCAGAGAGTTCGCCATCCTTTTTTTAAGTTTTGCATCACTTTAAACATAGAATATAGACAACAAAACCTTGTGATCGTGGAGGCGGAAGTGCAGACATTGATTATAAAAATTCACTTGAGGATGCGACAGTCATCTACATTGATGGGTATGTTGTTCGGCACAGTCGCAGCTCATGGGCCGTCATAGCTCAGGTCAAAGGAAGAACTGAGGATGAAGAGCGGTGCTTTCTCTGTAATTACGGTCTGACCATGAAAATTATGGCAGTAACTAGAAACACAACCTTTTACTCAGGCATGTTTTCTCCATGCTCAGAAGTATGTGGAAAGGGGGAGGTGGCTGGGCACGAAAAGCATTGGTCACTAAAGAACTTAGAAATGACAGGGATCTGTTTCATTTTCGTTCATGGACACTAGGACGTGAAAGGAAACGCAAAGCGACTGGAACGGCTGCCGTGAATGGGGGACGTGCATTGGACCATGCTGACATTTTGAATGCTGTCAAAGGTGGAGGCAGGAGAGTAGTAAGAGTAGGGACAAAGTAGGTATTATTTGAGGCGAAATTTGAAGTGTTAATTTGAGTAGGACAATAAAATAGTGCGATTATTCTGTATTGTTCTTTGTGTTAAGGTCGTCTCCATTGTTGTCAGACCACAGGCCCCCTTCAAGTTTGAGGAGGAAAAATTGAGGTGGGGTAGACAAGGGCAGATTATTTGTTACTGTTCTTTGTAAGGTGGTCTCCCTTTTGTCTGGCCAAAGCCCTCGTTCAGGGAATTGAGGAGAACCCCAACCTCAAAGGGTTTTTTAAAGGACGGGGAAAAACGGGGGATTGAGGCAGTCCCTCCGCCTCAAAGGTTTTTACCCTTGTTTATTTTGTTCTTAAAGGAAATACAGATGGGAAACAAAAAATACTACAACAAAATACTAGTAACACGTTATGTGCATGCACCGAAAGTTAATCTCACTCGTGCGTGCCGTCATGCAGTCTCGTCGCTATATTGATTGACAGACAGATGTGAGTTACTTATCGCTAACAATGAGAAATCGGCACCATTTTCGAGTCAGGTTTTGCCTCGAGTAGACACTAGAACAAAACAAGACGCAGAAAAAAAACAGTGTTCAAGACGCCAATAAACTTGCTAATCAAGTATTCTGTAAATATATACGAGTATATATAAATGATAGTAATAATTAAATGTAGATGGGTGTATGTAACCGAGATTTCACACGAGTCTCTTTAAGCAGATAACATCTGCCTTGAATGACATTGTCTTTTTTTCTTCCTCCTATGAGGGTTTACTCAGTGAGTGATGGTATTTTAATAACTGCACATAGAAGTGATGTCGGATGTCTTAGGCCGATATTTGCATGAATGTGACATGTGTCGCTCACGTATAAAGTATTTCCCACTACATAGGTCCGTCGTACTAAATAAGCTAAGAAGGGTTGATCGTTTGTACTCTAATTTAAAATGGCCGGCCATTGTTTGGTGTATGCTTTAACACCCCTACATCTTATACAGTCTGTCTTCCTAAGGTGGTCATCGCAAAACTCGGCGGGAAACCAGTCTTTACATAATGTATTAAACTCAGCCCACAGGCCTGGTTTAACTCTGTCATCTAAATTATGTGCGCCTAAACCCAAGTTTAACTATCGGTATATGTGTTGCATAACTGAAAGTTGGCCCTATCCATGAATTTATCTAAAAAGTTGTAATAAAAATCTAATATACGAAGTTTTGCTTAGTGATAAACGAAGAAACCGATGTTCAGGGGTAAGTCCAAAACAGTTTTCTTTTTCCTCATTTCAATTTCAATAATCTTTTTAAACCGGGATTTTTTTTTCAAATAGAACGACACATGATAGTTAGAATATCTTATTCATATAATATATATTCATATATTTCTTTGTTTGGGAGATGAATTAGTAATTCGGATGATTCCACTGGCACGGGCGGTTGAGCAATTATGGATTTTAATTCGTTTGCTGTGAAACCGAGGCCTTCCATAACCAATAACCAATAATAATTCATATATATTGTCGAGTATGGAGTCCTTTTAAAGGTAATTTTACGAGTATGTATATTTTTAACAAACTGTCGTATCTTTAAAAACAATAATGCTACTACACCGCTCAATCGCAACTAATTAAAGCTAAACGCGTCTAATCTAAATTAAATACACAATAAACAGTAAGCAAGAGGCTATCACGAATGACTGGTTCTCCATCTTCTGTGCGCGGTAAACGAAAGGCTTTTGTTCGATAAAACCCGCATCATGGAGATAACAGCTCTCTTGCGTGGCACGTGATATTGTCTGTCGCTGTGTGGATTAAAAAACTGTAACTGAGATTTAAAACACAAGCGCAGTACATAAACAATTAATTAAACTAATTTTAAAATATGTTATTTATGTTTATATCCTTCATCTAGAGACACACGAATAGACACCAAACAAGATATAGTTGGTTATATAACAATTTTTTTTTTCGTCGATGTGTCGGCTCCACAAAGAAAGTATATTTCTCTCTCTGTCTGTGTGTGTAGGCCTATGTATAACTGTATGTTTATAGATTATTCACTCTAGTTTGCTGTCTGTCTAAAACTATGTTCTTACTATATGAAAAAAGTCGCCAGATTCTAATAGACTGAATATATTAATACCTTTTTACAGTTCGATGATTATTGACATCGCTGAATGACAAAAGGAAGAAGAAACGGTTAGTTTTAGTCCTATTTAGACGTAGTTTATATCAAAATAGGCGTAAATTTAATACGGTTTTTATACTAAATCAGTTATTTTATAAATAACATTACAGTGTAAACGTTCAACCAGGTACATATTTTTTTCTTTTCTTTCTTATATTATTTTTGTGTGTTGGTATTATTGGGAAATGTAAAATAAATGCAGAGACAAACTAAACAACGTAATCATTATTAGTTATGGACCCACGGTCGAAACATCCGTTTATCATGTTTGTTGCAGGTCCGACGGGATGTGGTAAAACCGTCTTTGTTAAGAAATTTCTGGAGCACGTGTCAGAAATGGTCAGTCCCCCACCTGAGGAAATCGTTTACTGTTTTGGTTAAGGTCAGCTTATACATATTTTTGGCACAAATTCTGTTCGTTCTTTATAATATATTTTACAACACACACAAAATATTTGTCACTTTGTGGTTTTGAAAACAGATGACTTATTTCTCATATGCCTGAATTTTTGGCGCCATATATTTTCCCGCAAAATGTAAAACTTCCTCTTATCGTCTTCATTCTTTATTGCAGTTTCTATAATATATTTAACCAGAGCTAGAATGTGTAGTGTACTACCAAAATTCATTATACCATCTTTAAAGACTTTCTCCACGATAAGGAAATCATTAAAACATATTTCTTTGCTCTATTTGTAGTATATTTACAACGTATCCAAAAAACAGTTTTCCTTTTACTATAATGGAATTAACTAATTCAGCTACCAGTCTTGAATAGTCTTGGCTAAACAACGGTTTGAAAAACGAGTCCACTGGCTTTTTACCCATCAGTAGTGGGGAAGGGGTTTTTGAGCTACGATTTTGTGAAATTTTTGAAGCACGATGCAGTACGTGCAGCACGATACATGTAGATAAGCGGGTGGTCGGCCTCGTGGGGGGTCTTATCTCAAGTGGGGGGTCTTATCTCAAGTGGGTGAGAGTGGGTGGTCGGCCTCGTGGGGGTCTTATCTCACGTGGGGGGTCTTATCTCAAGTGGGTGAGCGTATGTCGGCTCCGTATTTTAAAGACACCAGTGGTTCTAAAACTTGTGTGTCAGCGGTTCTAAAACTTGCGGGGGGTTTGTTTTTTTATGGGTCGTGTTATTAGTATCGTGCCAGGCTAAGGGTGGTTGAAAGGGGTGGTCGAGTATCATGTGCCAGGATAGGGGAAAAAAGGGGTTCGAGTGTTAGTAACCAGGTGTTAGCGATTTTTTTAGTGACACATCATCATCATGCACCACGTCGGTCATCATCATGTGCCACCTCAGTCATCATCATCATGCGCCACGTCGGTCATAATGGGCCACCTCAGTCATCAGCAGCATGTGCCACCTCGGTCATCATCATCATCGGCGCTGGGGTGGTCGCTGATCGGCGGTCGCTGGTCGTCGCTGGTCGGCGGTCGCTGGTCGTCGTCGCTGGTCGTCGTCGCTGGTCGGCTCGGGCAACATCATCATGTGTAGTGATTAAATAGTGACGCTCTCTCTCTCTCTCTCTCTCTCTCTCTCTCTCTTTCACATTCACGGTAAAGCAAAACAAACAAGTCGCTCTATATTTCACATATATTTATTAATACAACAAATATACAACACATATGAGAAAATATATATTACTGTCCGATTGTTGATAATTTTAAGCGTATGGGTTTCCTCCCTCCTGTTTTGGCGGTACTGTCTGTTTGTGTTAAATGTCTATCAAACACAGGGGCGTAGGAAGTCTCATTAGCCTTCACAACACAACCGCCCTCCATTTTGACAAAACCTTGATCAAAGCTGGAATAGGTAATTGGTGACTCAGCTGAAACACCCGGGACATCCATAGTGGCCGCCGGATCTGTCGTCTGATTAACAAGAGCGAGGTTCCCTTGGTTAACAAAAGGAGGGGTCGTGTAGTTGGTGAGATTCGGGTTAACAAGAGATGGTGTGTAGTTGATCTGGTAACAACAGGCAGCGTGTAGTTGAGCTGGTTAAGGAGAGGTGGCGTGTAGCTGATCTGGTGGTTAACAACAGGTGGCGTGTAGTTGAGGTTAGCATAAGCGGTTAAAATGTCTTCTCGCATATCAACTAAAGCGATAAATTCCTCTCTCGATAGTGTTATCCCAGTTCGGGTAGGAAACTTAAAAAAACTCTCACCGCTATATGTCCTTATATTTATCAACGGTCTGTTACGAAAAACACAAACCGAGACTGCCTTAACGCCATCTTTAGACAACGGAACTACAGTCTCATTTCCGCGTGACATAAATATGCGCTGATCACTGGCATCAAACGAAATTGGCGTATTCAAGCTACACGACTCCATATTCAAAGAAAACAAACACAAGCCACCTGGCAACAGACGCTGGTTATCTATGTGTGTACACTGCTCCGCTGGGGTTTTTATACCTGCTACGTTTATCGTATCGAGGACCGTCTATTTATAGTAGCTAACGCAATATGTTATCAGGCGAGGTAATATGTTATCAGGCGAGGTAATACGTTATCAATCGTGTTGCGACATGTTCCGTGACTTCAGGAAGGGTCCAAACAGGGTGATAGGTGGGAAATATGATGTGTGTGAAATAATTATGTATGTATGTGCGTGTAACAACTCGGTCTCAGGTATTGCGGCTTGAGACTAGGAAACGCCCCTGTAGTGTTTATATAGGATGTGGTTTTTTTAAAATAAGTGTTAATTGAAGAGGGGGAAACCTGGCGTGCTGATCTAAAATCACTCCTTGTTATTTTTGTGGGTGGTATAAGCACTAAAGTTGGTAGCACTTGTGAGGATGGATCCCCGATGGAATCATCCTTTCACAGCTCTGATAGCCGGTCCTACCGGGTGTGGGAAAACGGTATTTGTACAAAAGTTTATACAGAACCTTCACGAGTTAGCTGTCCCCGTACCGGAGGAAGTTATATGGTGTTATGCGGAATGGCAACCGATATACGAGACTATGAGGTCAGTGAGATTTATCGAGGGTCTACCAGACGTCGATAAATTGGAAGGTGGTAAGAAGAGAAGACTGATCGTCATCGATGGCTTGATGTCTGAGACGGACGAGAGGGTAACAAAATTATTCACCAAAGGTAGTCATCACAGAAATATTAGTGTGATGTACATTGTTCAAAACCTATTTGGAAAAAATAAAGAACATCGAACCATAAGTCTCAATACGCACTATTTAGTCCTTTTCAAGAACCCGAGAGATGGGAGTCAAATTATAAATCTGGCCAAACAAATGTACCCAGGACAGGTGGGGTACCTCCAAGATAGTTTTAAGGACGCGACAGCGTCTCCTCACGGTTATTTGCTGATTGATCTTCGTCAGGACACACCTGATAATCTTAGGGTGAGAACAAAAATATTCCCAGGGGAGAGACAAATCGTCTACGTACCAAAGTAGAGAATCATGTGTGATGAATCACTTAGACGGTACGGTGAAATGTTGAAATGTATGCGCGCCGCCTCGCCGAGCGGTTTAAGAACCATATTAAAAACAGCCTCTCCCAAACTCATTAACTTTTTGTGCGAGTGTTGTCATAACATATTAAAAGGTAATGTTAGACTCACTCAGTGACAGAAGTGCGAGCTACGTCGACACAAGCACAAGTTGAGACTTCTCACTAAAAAGAAACCGAATCTTAAGCGGCGGAAAGAGATTCTACAAACCGGTGGGTTCATAGGGGCTTTGCTCCGTCCTATATTAAGCATTATCGGGGGCATCCTAGGTGCGTAACAATGGCCAAACAAATGGTATTGATGGATCCTCGATTCCTCGAGGGTCTTACACAGACTACTAGCACGTCGTATAGCCCACCCGAGGCGATCGGTGACAACTTGAGAGATTTAGATGATGAAATGCAACGTATCCTATTCCGAGATGATTTAGCACCCGCCGATAAGGCCAGAGTGTACCAACGTGTCCTGCATCAATATTTAACTAGATTGGAGCAGTATAAACGTCGCTCATTGGGTTCGGTCGATCTCATTCAACACAACACGGCAACAGAAAAAACACATTCCCCACCACCACCACCACCACCAATCGAAGTATCACCAGCGCAGACCAAGACACCACCACCACCACCAATCGAAGTATCACCAGCGCAGACCAAGACACCACCAACACCACCAGCAGCCGAAACCCCAAAGCTAGGTAATGAAACCACTCCACCCGTAACCACGTATAAACTGAGACCTAAAAAAAGAAAGAGCGGAATCCCAACACCAAAATGGGAACGGTGAAGAAAATATTGAGACGTCATTACTTTGACCCTAGTCGACCAGGGGCTTATAGCGGTGCAACGGCCCTGCAACGTAACACCAAACTGGGACTCGCAAAGATCAAACAATGGTTGAGTCATCAGGATACCTATACCCTTCATAAACCAATTCGTCGCAGATTTGAAAGGCGTCCCATTATAACGAGTGGCCCCCAACAGCAATATCAGGCAGACCTAATTGATTTGAGACATTTGAAAAACCACAACGACGGCTATTCCTATTTGATTTCTTGCGTGGACGTTTTCAGTAAATTCGCGTGGTCTGTACCGATACGAACCAAAACGGGGAAATCCTTAGTGGAAGCCGTCGGAAAGATATTTCGCGATGGGAAACCTGCGAGTTTTCAAACGGATAAGGGGTCAGATTTTCTGAACAGAACATTTAAGAAATTCCTCGCTGATAACAACGTTCACTTTTTCACTACGCAGAACGAAGATATTAAGGCCGCCGTGGTAGAACGCTTTAATAGGACTCTGAAACAACGGATGTGGCGATATTTCACGAAATCCAATAAGCTGTCTTATGTCCGAGTCCTACCCGCCCTACTTCGAAGTTATAACCATTCGTATCACAGAAGTATAAAAATGGCACCGGTCGACGTCAAGGCAGACAATCACGAACAGGTATGGAACACGTTGTATAATAACAAACGCAACTTATAATTTCAAAGGCCCCTGTATAAGCCCGGTGATCGAGTTAGACTGGTCCTGGGCAGAGCCAATTTTAAAAAGGGTTATGCCCCGGCTTGGACGGAGGAACTGTTTTCCATCAGTCGAGTAAATGAAACAAACCCCGTTACATATGTGTTGAAAGACGATAAGGGTGATGAGATAGAGGGGTCATTCTACACACCGGAAATTCAAAAAGTTGGAGACAAGCACGAGTACAGAATCGAGAATATCATAACCGAGCGACGCACATCATTCGGGCGAAGAGAGAGTTTAGTCAAATGGTTTGGGTACGATTCCTCATTTAACACTTGGATACCGTCCAAGGACATTGTCAGGTACAAAAACTAGAGATGAGAGACGAAGACGAAGAAGTGGAAACTTTTGGTGGAGAGTCTGATTTGCGAGCCGTAAACTCGGGAGTGAGGATAGAGAGCGAACCACGCAGGGGATCGGTGTTTGGGAAACTACCCCCCTATTTAGAACTTGTCTTTATTTGTCAAGTGGTAGTTATATATACCGTTGTCGCGGTTTCGCTGTTCAATATGACCACCGAAAAGTCAGACGCCAAGGAGGGAAAACTGTGGATAGCTCTACTGACCAGTTGTTTGGGTTACATGCTACCGAATCCAAACTTGGAGAGGCGACGGTGAAACGTGTAAAAAAAAATAAGTTTTTATGTCACCCTACCCAGCAATGCATCTATGGACCTTTTTAAGGATAATAACCCCGGCCACTTTTTCGTTAAACTCCCTCAGACCATTGACATTTCGGCGCAGTATGAGATCGCACTGGTGGAGATACAGTTTCCACTAAATTATTTCAATGTAATAGAGGGTGATGTCTGCATTCGGTACGAATCTCTCGCTAACGACGATATTTGCGACGCTAGATTTTATTTCAACGTGACATTGGAGCCTGGGTTATACACGAAACCCGATGCGTTCATCGGCGCGTTGAATGCGTCGATCATAAAAGCGGAGGATGAGTCGAACGGGGATGTGAAAGGGAAAAAAATGAGATTCATTTACGCAAAAGATGTGAATAAAGCCATCTTGAAACTTTACGAAAAAGGAGTCAGTGTTACCATAAGCGACACTTTGAAAAACATGTTAGCCTTCCCCACGACCTCTATATCAGACACGGCTCCCGATATCTTCAGCGTGGGTGTAATGGACTTGGAAAGCGTTGCGAAGAATGTCTACGTCTACTGCGATCTCGTTTCCCCAAGACCGGTCGGTGATGTGATGGTACCTCTCCTAAGGAGCGTGCCTGTTCTCAATAGAAATCACACCTCGGTGTTTCAGATCTACGATAAGCCTCACTACCTACCCCTGAGTAGATTTTCCTTCGATACCGTCGAGATCCTTTTAGCCAACGAACACGGAAAAACCATTCCATTCACCAGCGGAACGTCGGTGCTAACGGTACACTTTCGAGTGAAGAAACATCTCGAGCTGGTATAATGGTGAGACACACCCCCCTTCATCGCAATGAACTCGAACTAAACCATTATTATTGTACCAGACTAAAAAATCTGTTAACGTATATCATATTATAACGTATATTATAATATATTAACGTAGACATATTATACTCTACCCAAACCCGCTGACACTCGGCTTACTCTGCGTCTGTAATATTGCAGTTTTTAAGGGAAAGAAAAAAAAGGCTTCATGTGGGGGTAACTGCTTCTCGGATAATTTCTTTAAGTCTGTAATGTATTCGTAACAAAAATAACCTTTTGTTTCACTGACACCAAACACTAAGAGGTACTTTGAATAATTAAACCCCGGGGCACTATAATTTACAATATCTTAAAATTTGAGTTTAGGTGTTGATATACACATGAAATTATTATTCCTTTTTATTAAAAAGTTAAAGGGGCTCTCCTTTTTGCTTACGTCGTCATCTTCACATTCGTTCACTAGCTGGTCGGCGTCTACAAAATGTCTTATCAATTATGGCTTGATAACGTTTATGTCACACTTGCCTCAATTAAAACATATCACGGGTAGTTCTCGCAACAACAGAAAAAAACGAAGAACAATATATGGTCCGAAGTGGGATCGAACCCGTACTCACTGGCACCGCGCCTTGCCACGAGAGGCCGAACGCTTGGCACACTGCCACTCAGCCAACTAAAAAATTGGCTATTGTAGTAGTGTCTTCCACGAAAGGCGCTCTCAATGACTATAGCATAGGGTAACGATCTCAGACCGGAAATAAATTGTATATTTGTACTTTCCTATTAATGCAAGTATCTCCCAGTAGGGCTGAATACTTGTGTTGTAGACAAACATTTATAGGACGAAACAGCACGAATAGTAGTTTCCAGTGGTTATATACTGGTAACAAATAATAATACATAAATATTATTATATGGGGAACTTCCGAGGCGATAATAGGGAATAATAGAACAAATAAGTATGTGTTAGCACTCGGAAAAATTAACAGACAAACAACAACAGAAAAAAACGAAGAACAATATATGGTCCGAAGTGGGATCGAACCCGTACTCACTGGCACCGCGCCTTGCCACGAGAGGCCGAACGCTTGGCACACTGCCACTCAGCCAACTAAAAAATTGGCTATTGTAGTAGTGTCTTCCACGAAAGGCGCTCTCAATGACTATAGCATAGGGTAACGATCTCAGACCGGAAATAAATTGTATATTTGTACTTTCCTATTAATGCAAGTATCTCCCAGTAGGGCTGAATACTTGTGTTGTAGACAAACATTTATAGGACGAAACAGCACGAATAGTAGTTTCCAGTGGTTATATACTGGTAACAAATAATAATACATAAATATTATTATATGGGGAACTTCCGAGGCGATAATAGGGAATAATAGAACAAATAAGTATGTGTTAGCACTCGGAAAAATTAACAGACAAACAACAACAGAAAAAAACGAAGAACAATATATGGTCCGAAGTGGGATCGAACCCGTACTCACTGGCACCGCGCCTTGCCACGAGAGGCCGAACGCTTGGCACACTGCCACTCAGCCAACTAAAAAATTGGCTATTGTAGTAGTGTCTTCCACGAAAGGCGCTCTCAATGACTATAGCATAGGGTAACGATCTCAGACCGGAAATAAATTGTATATTTGTACTTTCCTATTAATGCAAGTATCTCCCAACACAAGTATTCAGCCCTACTGGGAGATACTTGCATTAATAGGAAAGTACAAATATACAATTTATTTCCGGTCTGAGATCGTTACCCTATGCTATAGTCATTGAGAGCGCCTTTCGTGGAAGACACTACTACAATAGCCAATTTTTTAGTTGGCTGAGTGGCAGTGTGCCAAGCGTTCGGCCTCTCGTGGCAAGGCGCGGTGCCAGTGAGTACGGGTTCGATCCCACTTCGGACCATATATTGTTCTTCGTTTTTTTTTTTCTGTTGTTGTTTGTCTGTTAATTTTTCCGAGTGCTAACACATACTTATTTGTTCTATTATTCCCTATTATCGCCTCGGAAGTTCCCCATATAATAATATTTATGTATTATTATTTGTTACCAGTATATAACCATTGGAAACTACTATTCGTGCTGTTTCGTCCTATAAATGTTTGTCTACAACACAAGTATTCAGCCCTACTGGGAGATACTTGCATTAATAGGAAAGTACAAATATACAATTTATTTCCGGTCTGAGATCGTTACCCTATGCTATAGTCATTGAGAGCGCCTTTCGTGGAAGACACTACTACAATAGCCAATTTTTTAGTTGGCTGAGTGGCAGTGTGCCAAGCGTTCGGCCTCTCGTGGCAAGGCGCGGTGCCAGTGAGTACGGGTTCGATCCCACTTCGGACCATATATTGTTCTTCGTTTTTTTCTGTTGTTGTTTGTCTGTTAATTTTTCCGAGTGCTAACACATACTTATTTGTTCTATTATTCCCTATTATCGCCTCGGAAGTTCCCCATATAATAATATTTATGTATTATTATTTGTTACCAGTATATAACCACTGGAAACTACTATTCGTGCTGTTTCGTCCTATAAATGTTTGTCTACAACACAAGTATTCAGCCCTACTGGGAGATACTTGCATTAATAGGAAAGTACAAATATACAATTTATTTCCGGTCTGAGATCGTTACCCTATGCTATAGTCATTGAGAGCGCCTTTCGTGGAAGACACTACTACAATAGCCAATTTTTTAGTTGGCTGAGTGGCAGTGTGCCAAGCGTTCGGCCTCTCGTGGCAAGGCGCGGTGCCAGTGAGTACGGGTTCGATCCCACTTCGGACCATATATTGTTCTTCGTTTTTTTCTGTTGTTGTTTGTCTGTTAATTTTTCCGAGTGCTAACACATACTTATTTGTTCTATTATTCCCTAGTTCTCGCAAGTAGTTTTTAAACCTATCACGGGTAGTTCTCGCAAGTAGTTTTTAAACCTATCCGTTAAAATGACATTACCCAGCTGTAACAGTTTTTCGAAAATGTCGTGAAACTGGGTGAGTAGGAGTGAGTAAGCCTAATCCGCGATTGCTTCCAAATGATTTATCATGTCTTTCACTAAACTCTGAAGGTCACCGTTCCTAACAAAACACCCTGGGATGTCCCACGCAGGCACATTGGAAGCATTAGAGCAGGAAAGAAGGATGTGTTTGGCTAAAAACTTTGT